>JAGVVM010012866.1:0-16749 GCA_019149425.1 Psidium friedrichsthalianum
GTCCTTCGACGATTAATCCCTGATTGGACACCGCTGACTTGATGATCCAGTTAGCACTAACCATCTACGTGGCTGACTGACGCTAATGTGGACAATTCTTACAATTTTTCAGGAATTAAAATTTCCAAATTTCTTATTCTTTAATACATTTGTTACGAGAAGAATCTACACTTGGAAAAGCGCACCATGTGATGATCCTTAAAAGCGACTGGGAATGAATCACATGAATTCCCAGCGAAAGTGACCTCAATGGTGAGGAACACATATCTCAGAATCAACAAAAGAATGCCTTGTCTCTCTCACTTTGCAGAGCTCCCCTCTACCGTCTGTGTTAGCTTTTCCCTCTTTTCCCATACCCTAACCCTACCTCCGGCTATGGACTATAAACCCTACATTCCGTTGCGTTCTCTCCCCCCCTGAAGCACCTTACTTTTCGTTTCTACTCAGCTATCGCTGTACCCTACTTTTAGGGTTCCACCTGCTTTCCATTTTTTCCGCCATTAAAGCCCACCCCTGCATCATCCCCTGCGAGCAACCTGGCATAACTTCTAGCCTTTCCTTTCAGCCTATCGGTTTTCCACCCAACCCGGCGTATTGCGTAAGTTTTTCTATTTACATTGTGCAAGTTGTCTAGAAATGGAGGCAGATAGAGAAAGGAGAAACGCATGGAAGCTTTGAGCAAAAGACTAAAGCACCTCTGGCCTAGAAGTAAAACTGCAATTGTCGATGACATTATATTCTGAAGACAGGTTATTAGAAGGTGAACGAATCATTTTTGGGAGATTACATTGCAGCCCAGAAATAAATTTCCAAGCTTCCTCTCAACAATGAGGAAAGCCTGGAAGTGCGATGCGATGAATGTGAAGTGATTCTTCCTGGGTTGTTTCAGTTTACTTTCCCCGACTATAGAGGAGAAAATCAGAATTCTGGATTCTGGACCAGGTCTTTCGCTCGCCATGTGTTAGTAATGAAAGCCTGGGAACCTAGCATTTTGCCCCAATGCATAAAATTTGATACCTGTGCCTTCTGGATGCATATATATGGGTTTATGTGGAAGGAAAAACGGAAGTAGTGATTAGAAACATCGCTGAAAAGGTGGGCGAAGTTTTTAGCTGTGATTGTGCAACCAAAGGCTATGCGGCCTTTCCATAGGTAAAGCCAAGGTTGTATTAAAACTGTCTTCCCCTCTAGAGCCGGGGGATGATCTATTGTTTCAAAGGGAGGAAACACTGGCTAGATTTTCGCTATGAGAGGCTCCCTAATATACTGTTATTACTGTGGAAAACTAGGGCATTATGCCCAAAAATGTTCTGAAATACCCTATGTTGAAGAATTTTTCTCAAATGATGATAACCTCCTATATGGGTCATGGCTGAAATCTGAGTTCAACATACACAGTCCTTTCTGGAAATCCTTTTATGACTACCTGAGAGGAGGATATGGAAGAGGAAAGTGTCCCAGAAACCCTATAATCTCAGAGCGGGAGGATAGCATTTAGTTAATTAGCAAGAATCCAAAAGAGGGCCAGTCACTATCCAGAGGAGAGAGGCAAGAGGAAAATGTTTGAAGAAGTAATGCTGTCGGAATACCTCAGCTGGGAGTGGAAGCTACGATAAAGAATCCAGTGCCTCCCTTACTGTTAGAGCTCCCTTCATTTCAACAAGATCACAGCCCCCTGCAGAAGAGTAAGAACATAGCAGGGGTAAATGTACCAAAAAAGCCAGGAGATTTAACCCCTACGAAAAGCAGGCTTCAATTTCTACTACCTTGGATGAGTCAAAACTGCTAGAGACTATAATCCAGGAAGCGAATGGCACATCTGTTCGGGCTATATGGTGGCTGCCCTAATAAGCCACCGGGTTACAAATGACCTTCTTATGTTGGAACTGTCAAGGGTTGGGCACACCTTTGACAATTCGAGCCTTACGGGCCATAATGGCTCAAGAAAGGCCAATGTAATGTTTCTTAGTGAAACAAAGAATCAAGAGGGGTATATTCAACAGATAGCCAAACGCCTAAATTTTCAGCATCTCTACACTGTGAACCCGATCGGGATTGGGGAGGTTTAGCTCTATTTTGGATGAAGAGGTCTCTATTTCAGTGCAATCAGCCACATGTAACTTCATTGATGTGGAATTTGTGGACTCTCAACAGCAGCTACCCTTTTCGGGTAACCTTTCTCCATGCACCAGCTCTATTCCAGCAGAGGACCCATACTTGAGAACAACTATACCAACATTAAAGCATTAAACAGCCTACCGTGGATATGTATTGGGGACTTCAACAGACTTTATATCATTGGGAGAAGGTTGGGAAAAGAGACTCTGAACAGTACCGGATGTTAGCTTTTTAGGGTTCTTAAATGACTGCGGACTGATGGACCTCGAGAGCAAGGGGTGCGCTTTCACATGGTCCAATAACAGAGAAGGGGTGGGAACGTGTTAAGAAGAGATTGGACCGAGCTGTATGCAATATTGAATGGAGGGTAGAGTTCCCGGAGCAGAAGTATTTGCATTGCCGGCTATTGGCTCGGACCACTGCCCTCTATTACTAACCCTTTCCTCAGCCCCAAGGAGGAAAAGGAAAACATTCAGATTTGAAGCCTTTTGGCTCGAACATGAGGAGTGTGGAAAGGTCATCAAGGAAGCGTGGAATAATCCCCACTTGGGGGAGGCTGGTTTAGTCAGGAAGATCCAAGCTGTCACAAAGTCTCTGGAGATATGGAGTAGGAAAACTTTCGCCAATAGCCAAAAACTGATTAGCTCGCTGCAATCTGAACTCCAAGACCTAATGAATGACCCTAACAAATTACAGATGGAATGGAAAGAAGAGAATTACCAAAGAAATCGAAAACTTGTGGAGACGGGAAGAGATGTATTGGGGTTTAAGGTCGAGAATAAGTTGGCTAAGGTGGGGAGATAAAAATAAAAATATTTCCATGCTACAGCAATACAAAGAAGGCAGAGAAACAGAATATCGATGCTGAAGGATGAGAGCGAAACCTGGATTTGTGACCCAAATCAACTCAAGGAGATGACGACAAACTTCTTTAAGAAGCTCTACAGCTCAGAAGGCCCTAGGAATTTCGAACCAGTGCTGCAGCAGTGTCCTAAAATTGTATCTAATGAGATGAATGAATCGTTATCAGCGAGATCTCACTCCTCGAAGTCCAAACAGCTATTTTTCAGATGGGTGCTGCGAAAGCTCCAGAACCAGATGGATTAAATGGGCTATTCTACCATCAGAACTGGGAGGTTATTAAAATGGAGATTTTCGAGGAGGTTCAACAGTTTTTCTCTACTGGATATCTTAACCCCGAGCTAAACAAAACCCAGATCACCCTGATTCCAAAGGTCAAGAACCCAGAGAAGTTAGATCAGTTCAGACCTATTAGTCTATGCAACTATGCCTACAAGGTCATCTCAAAGATTCTTGCAAATAGACTTAAACCCTGGTTGAGTGAAATTATTGAGGAGGAACAAAGTGCCTTTGTTGGGGGAGACAAATCCAGGATAATATTCTTATTGTGCAAGAAGTTCTTCACCAGCTCAGGGTGCGTAAAAGAAAGGAAAAATTTCAGGCCATCTTAAAGTTAGATATGAGGAAGGCATACGACAGGGTGGAGTGAGATTTTCTAGAAGCTTGCCTTAGAAGAATGGGCTTCTGCGAATTTTGGGTGAATAGGGTAATGACATGCGTGACTTCAGCTCGCTGAGCATTAAACTGAATGGGGAACCCCTACCTTACTTCAAGCCAACTCGTGGAATTCGCCAAGGGGACCCTATATCCCCTTTTCTCTTTATCCTGATGGCCAACACCCTCTCAGCCCTAATGAAAAAAGCAGTGGAGGAAGGAACGCTAAAAGGAATAAAGCTGAACAGGTATTGCCCAACTCTGTCTCACCTTCTATTTGCGGACGATTCTATATTTTTCCTAGAAGGGAGGGTTCTCGAATGCCAAAACCTAATGATGATTTTGAATCAATACTGTTATGCCTCTGGGCAAGCGATTAACCTAAACAAGTCAGGAGTTTTCTTCAGTGCTAATTGCCCATTGGAATTGAAAAGAAACTTGGCATATGAACTTAGAGTCCCTGTGCTAGAAAAAACAGGGAATATCTAGGTATTCCCTCTGATTGGGGCACCTCCAAGAAGCAGATGTTTGGCTGGATATTGGCAAGGGTTAATATGAAATTAGAAGGCTAGAAAGAACGACTGATCTCAACGGCAGGGAAAGAAATTCTGATTAAATCAGTAGTCCAAGCACTACCACAATACGCATGTCCATTTTTAGAATCCCTATATCTCTATGCAGAGCCATTGAAAGGAGAATAGCCTCCTTCTGGTGAAAAACAGTGAATCATCTACAGGCCTCCATTGGAAAAGATGGGACACCTTAAAACAGAGGAAGACAGCGGGGGCATGGGCTTCAGAGACCTCATCACTTTCAACAGAGCTCTGTTGGGGAAACAAGCCTGGCGTCTCACACAGAACAGAAACTCTCTATGGAGTAAATTCCTTAAAGGCCTCTATTTTCCTACAAGCAGGTTTTGGCAAGCTAAAAGGGTCTCGCCCTTCTTGGGGTTGGCAGAGTATTTTAACGGGGCGGGATGCTATTACAAACATAGTCATGTGGACTGTTGGTACGGGGAAGAGATTTCTATTCGGGAGGACAGATGGTTGAGACGTGGAATCATTGGAGGTTCAGCAAATCGGGGGAACCTAAAGCAGTTTCTGACTTGATAATTCAGGGGGATCTGAAATGGGATGAACCTACTCTGAGAGAGTTGTTCGACTTCGAACTAGCAAACGAAATCCTAGCAACCCCCTTCGCCCTCAACCCTCCACAGACAAGATCGTATGGACTGCTACTAAGTCAGGCGAATACTCAGTCAAAAGTGCATACAACATATTGCGTGAAGAGGGGTCTCAGCAACTAAAGACTCTATCTTCCACATCATACATACCTCCCCGCAGGCTCTGGAACCGTATCTGGCATCTCCGATCTCCCCCCAAGGTCCGGATCTTCCTCTGGAAACTCTGTCATAATGCCATCCCATCCAGAGAGAATCTCCTTAAGAGGAAGGTTATCAACGATGCCCTATGTCCTTTTTGTAGAGCCCAGATCGAAACAACTGAACACATGTTTCTCCTCTGTCCCTGGACCAAATCTGTCTAGGATCACCCGAAAGTCAGAATAAAGTTCACAGCTTTTGATGTTTCTAGAATGGACAAATGGCTGAAAGAGCAACTAGACAAGCCAGTTACCTCTCCCTCTTTCGAAGAAATCGCCGGAATTCTCTGGGTCATTTGGAACGCCCGCAATGACAAAGTCTTCAGGCAAAAAAGCCCCAATCTTGAGTCCCTAATTGAAGCAGCAGAAGCTTTGCAAAGCAGTTACAGAAGATGGAACAAAGGAAAGCCAGATCTATAGAGAGAGAAAGCTAAACCGCCACTCACCTGGGTTCCGCCGAAGAACAGAGACCTAAAGATTAATATAGACGGCTCTTTTGAGGTGGGAAGCTCAACTGGTGGGATTGCGGGTGTCGTTCGTAACTCCTCAGGGGCGGTTTTGGAGGGTTTCGCGAAGAAGATCTTCTCCTCATCCCCGCTGCAAGCCGAAGCGTCGGCCCTTGTGGAAGCTTTGAGAACCCTCAGTTTGAGTTGTGTTGAGAATCTGTACTTGGAGACCGACAGCAAAGTCTTGACTAACGCCGTACTTGGAGGAGATCTAATCCCATGGGAGATCGAGGCTTTGGTTCGGGAAGCCCAGGCCCACCTCAAATCTTTAAAAATATTACCCTGGCTCATTGTGACAGATCCGCGAACAAGGTTGCTGACTGGTTGGCAAAGGAAGCCCGGAAAGACTCTGAAGGGAAAAACTGATTCCCCAATTATTCTATACGGAATATCAAGCCTAAGAAAATTGAGTCACCGATCGAAGGCTACGTCACAGAAAACGGATCGTACCTTATTGTTCATGGACTAAGAGCCAACTTTGCACCGATATCGCTTCGTCGGAGAGGCGTCGTCGAGAGAGTGTTGATGGAGAACCAAGGCTTCGTTAAGAGAGAGCGTCGTAGAGAAAAAACAACGTCAGTTTTTTCTCACACCCATCAAATAACTGACAGTCGGGGAATATCACGTAACGTGATTTTTTCTCTCTTTTCAAATAAAAGGATACTGCTAGGCAGTTATCCTCTGGTGGTAGGGTGTGTTTGCCCGCATGGGCGCACACCCTAACTATTATACACCAAAATCTCCCACTCGCCCATGTAGGACAAACAGTTCCCACAAGTCCACCAAGAACTAATAACTTTCACTTGCCCACTGAGGGCTAATTGTAACTCTCTCTCCTTTGCAAAGTTCATACTGGCAAATAGTCTGTGTGACCAGCATACTCCGAGAGCTCGTTGCTATACATCTGTTAGGAGTATATAGCAGCTCATATTAGGCAAGACAATTTAGAGTAGATTTAGTATGCAGCGTCCTAGATCGACCATTCACATTTACATCTCTCTTGATCTCTTTAAATAATATATGTTTTATTCACAATTATGATTAAGTACAAAACAATCATAATTGACCGGTCAGTGAATACCAACTACGATGTGAGTCAAAGATATATCGATCTTCCTCTTTCCTTAAATCTCTCGATTTCAGTTCAGCTTGCTTTTCTAGAAATGTCCCATTAGATCGAATCACTCATGATCATTGGCAACACTCTAAGATAGCAAACGCCAAAAAAGAATCTTGAGAATAAGTAAGAGTCATGAGGGCACTAATTGAGGAACTCACATCCTCAAGAGTCTCACACGGCTTAAAAAGTTGAGATCCAAACTTTCGCCAACTCTTATTGGTCAAAATGATGCACACATAGTATGAAATACGTATTACGGTATTCTCTCCTTCCTATGGAGCGTATGTCTTTCCACTTAATACCGTACAGATGATAGTTCAGACATACCCAATGTCTAACTTGAGTTCACAAATCTACTCTATTCAAAAGTATCCATCAGAACTCACATCTGGCAATGAAGACAGATAAAGTGAAAACATGTGGGTTATTTCACTTTCGGACATTATAAATAATAAGTCCTCATCTTAACATTCTGTTAAGGCGACATTTATTTTTCAAGCTCTAGCTCTCAATTATCACCTAGATAATGAGCTTAAAATTGTCTCATCTACATTTATCACGTAGTGAATGGAGGCGATTACCCGTGTGAGTGGGCTAATCTCATATCTGTCCGACATACCTTTTCAACATAATGTACCAAGCATTAACATGCATAAATACAAATAGACTTATGGGCAAATATTGCTAAACAACATATCAACTGTGAACATTTAGGGAAAATACAAATATTCAGTACATCAGCAAGAAGGGTCCTAGAGTTTTTGAATGATCAATAAAAACATCTCTAGGAATGGAGTTTGTCATAGGATCTGCTAACATCCCATGCGTAGATATATACTGTCGTTCACTACGGGTAATGTCCATTCACTACTTGTATTTAATGTCTATATGTTTTGGTCTTGTAATGAACTTAGGATCCTTAGTGTAAGCTATTGCTGCCTGACTATCACAATAAATCGGCACAGGATGGCATGAGAGCTAGAGCCAATGATCCAAAAATCTTCGGCGCAAAACCCTCGGTGGGCTGCTGATGTAGTACGAACTTGGCTTCCATGTAGAGTATACAGTTGCTTCTTACTACTCCATGATGTGTCGGCAAGTTGAACGTAGGCAGCCGAATAAGTGTTGGTGATCCTATGACTTGTGTTGAAAAGGTATGTCGGACAGATATGAGATTAGCCCACTCACACGGGTAATCGCCTCCATTCACTACGTGATAAATGTAGATGAGACAATTTTAAGCTCATTATCTAGGTGATAATTGAGAGCTAGAGCTTGAAAAATAAATGTCGCCTTAACAGAATGTTAAGATGAGGACTTATTATTTATAATGTCCGAAAGTGAAATAACCCACATGTTTTCACTTTATCTGTCTTCATTGCCAGATGTGAGTTCTGATGGATACTTTTGAATAGAGTAGATTTGTGAACTCAAGTTAGACATTGGGTATGTCTGAACTATCATCTGTACGGTATTAAGTGGAAAGACATACGCTCCATAGGAAGGAGAGACCGTAATACGTATTTCATACTATGTGTGCATCATTTTGACCAATAAGAGTTGGCGAAAGTTTGGATCTCAACTTTTTAAGCCGTGTGAGACTCTTGAGGATGTGAGTTCCTCAATTAGTGCCCTCATGACTCTTACTTATTCTCAAGATTCTTTTTTGGCGTTTGCTATCTTAGAGTGTTGCCAATGATCATGAGTGATTCGATCTAATGGGACATTTCTAGAAAAGCAAGCTGAACTGAAATCGAGAGATTTAAGGAAAGAGGAAGATCGATATATCTTTGACTCACATCGTAGTTGGTATTCACTGACCGGTCAATTATGATTGTTTTGTACTTAATCATAATTGTGAATAAAACATATATTATTTAAAGAGATCAAGAGAGATGTAAATGTGAATGGTCGATCTAGGACGCTGCATACTAAATCTACTCTAAATTGTCTTGCCTAATATGAGCTGCTATATACTCCTAACAGATGTATAGCAACGAGCTCTCGGAGTATGCTGGTCACACAGACTATTTGCCAGTATGAACTTTGCAAAGGAGAGAGAGTTACAATTAGCCCTCAGTGGGCAAGTGAAAGTTATTAGTTCTTGGTGGACTTGTGGGAACTGTTTGTCCTACATGGGCGAGTGGGAGATTTTGGTGTATAATAGTTAGGGTGTGCGCCCATGCGGGCAAACACACCCTACCACCAGAGGATAACTGCCTAGCAGTTATCCTTTTATTTGAAAAGAGAGAAAAAATCACGTTACGTGATATTCCCCCGACTGTCAGTTATTTGATGGGTGTGAGAAAAAACTGACGTTGTTTTTTCTCTACGACGCTCTCTCTTAACGAAGCCTTGGTTCTCCATCAACACTCTCTCGACGACGCCTCTCCGACGAAGCGATATCGGTGCAAAGTTGGCTCTTAGTCCATGAACAATAAGGTACGATCCGTTTTCTGTGACGTAGCCTTCGATCGGTGACTCAATTTTCTTAGGCTTGATATTCCGTATAGAATAATTGGGGAATCAGTTTTTCCCTTCAGAGTCTTCCCGGGCTTCCTTTGCCAACCAGTCAGCAACCTTGTTCGCGGATCTGTCACAATGAGCCAGGGTAATATTTTTAAAGATTTGAGGTGGGCCTGGGCTTCCCGAACCAAAGCCTCGATCTCCCATGGGATTAGATCTCCTCCAAGTACGGCGTCAGTCAAGACTTTGCTGTCGGTCTCCAAGTACAGATTCTCAACACAACTCAAATGAGGGTTCTCAAAGCTTCCACAAGGGCCGACGCTTCGGCTTTGCAGCGGGGATGAGGTGAAGATCTTCTTCGCGAAACCCTCCAAAACCGCCCCTGAGGAGTGCGAACGACACCCGCGATCCCACCAGTTGAGCTTCCCACCTCAAAAGAGCCGTCTATATTAATTTTAGGTCTCTGTTCTTCGGCGGAACCCAGGTGAGTGCGGTTTAGCTTTCTCTCTCTCTAGATCTGGCTTTCCTTTGTTCCATCTTCTGTAACTGCTTTGCAAAGCTTCTGCTGCTTCAATTAGGGACTCAAGATTGGGGCTTTTTTGCCTGAAGACTTTGTCATTGCGGGCGTTCCACATGACCCAGAGGATTCCGGCGATTTCTTCGAAAGAGGGAGAGGTAACTGGCTCGTCTAGTCGTTCTTCCAGCCATTTGTCCATTCTAGAAACATCAAAAGCTGTGAACTTTATTCTGACTTTCGGGTGATCCCAGACAGATTTGGTCCAGGGACAGAGGAGAAACATGTGTTCAGTTGTTTCGATCTGGGCTCTACAAAAAGGACATAGGGCATCGTTGATAACCTTCCTCTTAAGGAGATTCTCTCTAGATGGGATGGCATTATGACAGAGTTTCCAGAGGAAGATCCGGATCTTGGGGGGAGATCGGAGATGCCAGATACGGTTCCAGAGCCTGCGGGGAGGTATGTATGATGTGGAAGGTAGAGTCTTTAGTTGCTGAGACCCCTCTTCACGCAATATGTTGTATGCACTCTTGACTGAGTATTCGCCTAACTTAGTAGCAGTCCATACGATCTTGTCTGTGGAGGGTTGAGGGCGAAGGGGGTTGCTAGGATTTCGTTTGCTAGTTCGAAGTCGAACAACTCTCTTAGAGTAGGTTCATCCCATTTCAGATCCCCCTGAATTATCAAGTCAGAAACTGCTTTAGGTTCCCCTCGATTTGCTGGACCTCCAATGATTCCACGTCTCAACCATCTGTCCTCCCGAATAGAAATCTCTTCCCCAGTACCAACAGTCCACATGACCCCGTTTGTAATAGCATCCCGCCCTATTAAAATACTCTGCCAACCCCAAGAAGGGCGAGACCCTTTTTTAGCTTGCCAAAACCTGCTTGTAGGAAAATAGAGGCCTTTAAGGAATCTACTCCATAGAGAGTTTCTGTTCTGTGTGAGACGCCAGGCTTGTTTCCCCAACAGAGCTCTGTTGAAAGTGATGAGGTCTCTGAAGCCCATGCCCCCGCTGTCTTTCCTCTGTTTTAAGGTGTCCCATCTTTTCCAGTGGAGGCCCGTAGATGATTCACTGTTTTTCCACCAGAAAGAGGCTATTCTCCTTTCAATGGCTCTACATAGAGATATAGGGATTTTAAAAATGGACATGGCGTATTGTGGTAGTGCTTGGACTACTGATTTAATCAAAATTTCTTTCCCTGCCGTCGAGATCAGTCGTTCTTTCTAGCCTTCTAATTTCATATTAACCCTTGCCAATATCCAGCCAAACATCTGCTTCTTGGAGGTGCCCCAATCAGAGGGAATACCTAGATATTTCCCTGTTTTTTCTAGCACAGGGACTCTAAGTTCATATGCCAAGTTTCTTTTCAATTCCAATGGGCAGTTAGCACTGAAGAAAACTCCTGACTTGTTTAGGTTAATCGCTTGCCCAGAGGCATAACAGTATTGATTCAAATCATCATTAGGTTTTGGCATTCGAGAACCCTCCCTTCTAGGAAAAATATAGAATCGTCCGCAAATAGAAGGTGAGACAGAGTTGGGCAATACCTGTTCAGCTTTATTCCTTTTAGCGTTCCTTCCTCCACTGCTTTTTTCATTAGGGCTGAGAGGGTGTTGGCCATCAGGATAAAGAGATAAGGGGATATAGGGTCCCCTTGGCGAATTCCACGAGTTGGCTTGAAGTAAGGTAGGGGTTCCCCATTCAGTTTAATACTCAGCGAAGCTGAAGTCACGCATGTCATTACCCTATTCACCCAAAATTCGCAGAAGCCCATTCTTCTAAGGCAAGCTTCTAGAAAATCTCACTCCACCCTGTCGTATGCCTTCTTCATATCTAACTTTAAGATGGCCTGAAACTTTTCCTTTCTTTTACGCACCCTGAGCTGGTGAAGAACTTCTTGCACAATAAGAATGTTATCCTGGATTTGTCTCCCCCCAACAAAGGCACTTTGTTCCTCCTCAATAATTTCACTCAACCAGGGTTTAAGTCTATTTGCAAGAATCTTTGAGATGACTTTGTAGGCATAGTTGCATAGACTAATAGGTCTGAACTGATCTAACTTCTCTGGGTTCTTGACCTTTGGAATCAGGGTGATCTGGGTTTTGTTTAGCTCGGGGTTAAGATATCCAGTAGAGAAAAACTGTTGAACCTCCTCGAAAATTTCCATTTTAATAACCTCCCAGTTCTGATGGTAGAATAGCCCATTTAATCCATCTGGTCTGGAGCTTTCGCAGCACCCATCTGAAAAATAGCTGTTTGGACTTCGAGGAGTGAAATCTCAGCTGATAACGATTCATTCATCTCATTAGATACAATTCTAGGACACTGCTGCAGCACTGGTTCGAAATTCCTAGGGCCTTCTGAGCTGTAGAGCTTCTTAAAGAAGTTTGTCGTCATCTCCTTGAGTTGATTTGGGTCACGAATCCAGGTTTCGCTCTCATCCTTCAGCATCGATATTCTGTTTCTCTGCCTTCTTTGTATTGCTGTGGCATGGAAATATTTTGTATTTTTATCTCCCCACCTTAGCCAACTTATCCTCGACCTTAAACCCCAATACATCTCTTCCCGTCTCCACAAGTTTTCGATTTCTTCGGTAATTCTCTTCTTTTCCATTCCATCTGTAATTTGTTTAGGGTCATTCATTAGGTCTTGGAGTTCAGATTGCAGTGAGCTAATCAGTTTTTGGCTATTGGCGAAAGTTTTCCTGCTCCATATCTCCAGAGACTTTGTGACAGCTTGGATCTTCCTGACTAAACCAGCCTCCCCCAAGTGGAGATTATTCCACGCTTCCTTGATGACCTTTCCACACTCCTCATGTTCGAGCCAAAAGGCTTCAAATCTGAAAGTTTTCTTTTCCTCATTGGGGTTGAGGAAAGAGTTAGTAATAGAGGGCAGTGGTCCGAGCCAATAGCCGGCAATGCAAATACTTCTGCTCCCGGGAACTCTACCCTCCATTCTATATTGCATACAGCTCGGTCCAATCTCTTCTTAACACGTTCCTCCCTTCTCTGTTATTGGACCATGTGAAAGCACACCCCTTGCTCTCGAGGTCCATCAGTCCGCAATCATTTAAGAACCCCTGAAAAGCAAACATCCGGTACTGTTCAGAGTCTCTTTTCCCAACCTTCTCCCAGTGATATAAAGTCTCGTTGAAGTCCCCAATACATATCCACGGTAGGCTGTTTAATGCTTTAATATGGTATAGTTGTTCTCAAGTATGGGTCCTCTGCTGGAATAGAGCTGGTGCATGGAGAAAGGTCATCCGAAAGGTAGCTGCTGTTGAGAGTCCACAAATTCCACATCAATGAAGTTATATGTGGCTGATTGCACTGAAATAGAGACCTCTTCAGTCCAAAATAGAGCTAAACCTCCCCCAATCCCGATCGGGTTCACAGTGTAGAGATGCTGAAAATTTAGGCGTTTGGCTATCTGATGAATATACCCCTCTTGATTCTTTGTTTCACTAAGAAACATTACGTTGGGCCTTTCTTGAGCCACTATGGCCCGTAAGGCTCGAACTGTCAAAGGTGTGCCCAACCCTTGACAGTTCCAACATAATAAGGTCATTTGTAACCCGGTGGCTTATTAGGGCCAGCCACCATAGCCCGAACAGATGTGCCATCGCTTCCTGGATTATAGTCTCTAGCAGTTTTGACTCATCCAAGGAAGTTGAAATTGAAGCCTGCTTTTCATAGGGGTTGAATCTCCTGGCTTTTTTGGTACTTTTACCCCTGCTATTGTTCTTACTTTTCTGCAGGGGGCTATGATCTTGTTGAAATGAAGGGAGCTCTAACAGTAAGGGAGGCACTGGATTCTTTATCGTAGCTTCCACTCCCAGCTGAGGTATTCCGACATTTGCATTGACTTCTTCAAACATTTTCCTCTTGCCTCTCTCCTCTACATAGTGACTGGCCCTCTCTTTTGGATTGTTGCTGATTAACTGAATGTTATCCTCTTACTCTGAGATTATAGGGGTTTCTGGGACACTTTCTCTTCCATATCCTCCTCCTCAGGTAGTTCATAAAAGGATTTCCAGAAAGGACTGTGTATATTGAACTCAGATTTCAGCCATGACCCATATAGGAGGTTATCATCATTTGAGAAAAATTCTTCATCATAGGGTATTTCAGAACATTTTTGGGCATAATGCCCTAGTTTTCCACAGTAATAGCAGTATATAGGGAGCCTCTCATATCGAAAATCTAGCCAGTGTTTCCTCCCTTTGAAACAATAAATCATCCCCGACTCTAGAGGGGAAGACAGTTTTAATACAACCTTGGCTTTACCTATGGAAAGGCCGGCATAGCCTTTGGTTGCACAATCACAGCTAAAACTTCGCCCACCTTTTCAGCGATGTTTCTAATCACTACTTCCGTTTTTCCTTCCACATATACCCATATATATGCATCCAGAAGGCACAGGTATCAAATTTTATGCATTGGGGCAAAATGCTAGGTTCCCAGGCTTTCATTACTAACACATGGCGAGCGAAAGACCATGGTCCAGAATCCAGAATTCTGATTTTCTCCTCTATAGTCGGGAAAGTAAACTGAAACAACCCAGGAAGAATCACTTCACATTTCATCGCATCGCACTTCCAGGCTTTCCTCATTGTTGAGAGGAAGGCTTGGAAATTTATTTCTGGGCTGCAATGTAATCTCCCAAAAATGATTCGTTCACCTTCTAATAACCTGTCTTCAGATATAATGTCATCGACAATTGCAGTTTTACTTCTAGGCCAGAGGTGCTTTAGTCTTTTGCTCAAAGCTTCCATGCGTTTCTCCTGTTCTCTATCTGCCTCCATTTCTAGACTAACTTGCACAATGTAAATAGAAAAACTTACGCAATACGCCGGGCTTGGGGTGGAAACCGATAGGCTGAAAGGAAAGGCTAGAAGTTATGCCAGGTTGCTCGCAGGGGATGATGCAGGGGTGGGCTTTAATGGCGGAAAAAATGGAAAGCAGGTGGAACCCTAAAAGTAGGGTACAGCGATAGCTGAGTAGAAACGAAAAGTAAGGTGCTTCAGGGGGGAGAGAACGCAACGGAATGTAGGGTTTATAGTCCATAGCCGGAGGTAGGGTTAGGGTATGGGAAAAGAGGGGAAAAGCTACACAGACGGTAGAGGGGAGCTCTGCAAAGTGAGAGAGACAAGGCATTCTTTGTTGGGATTCTGAGATATGTGTTCCTCACCATTGAGGTCACTTTCGCTGGGAATTCATGTGATTCATTCCCAGTCGCTTTTAAGGATCATCACATGGTGCGCTTTTCCAAGTGTAGATTCTTCTCGTAACAAATGTATTAAAGAATAAGAAATTTGGAAATTTTAATTTCCTGAAAAATTTGTAAGAATTGTCCACATTAGCGTCAGTCAGGCACGTAGATGGTTAGTGCTAACTGGATCATCAAGTCAGCGGTGTCCAATCAGAATTAGTCGAAAGGAATTAATTTGTGAAGATGTTTAGGACTACATTGGCGAATCGCTAAAAGGTTTAGGATTAAATTCGCCAAATTAAAAGTCTTATGGCTGACTAATACAACTACGATACATTTAGGACTTTTTTGATAATTTTCCTACCATAATTATATTAGCTTCCTATGAAATACATGAAGATGAGAATATTGGATTCAATTTAATATTTGGATGGTTCGAGATCACATGTCCCAGAACAAAAACTATTTCAAATTGAAAATAGGAGTCGGTCGGTTATGTTCGGGATCACCAATGTGCTTCAAACATATATAAGGAGCAAGTTACATACATATCCAAAAACAGGACACAAACTTATATAGAAGCATAACTCCACAACTGATGCATCTGCATCGACTCGATTTCCATGACTTGCTGGTGTTCCCACAAAGCCCATCCAATACAAGAAAAAACATGGAATATGGGTTGTTGGACAATGATCACTGATAAGACAAGTTTGGAGCAATCTCAGGTCGAGCTTATAATGCTAGTAGAACTCACACTAGGTAATGGATCTGCTTGCAGAGAGTTGAGCGACGATTATTGCCAGTATAATGAGCAAAACGGTGACCTGCAATTCAGATCACGATAAGCTATTTTTCTCTCTTTTTGTTTGGGTTACTGTTCATCACATTGTTCTTAGAACAGCCAAACAATGCAAGACAAATGGTTGTAAACTCACCAGGACAGAACCGTATCTGGGTTCATTTGCAAGGATGTAAGATTTCCTGTCAAAATTCACAAAAGAAGTCTGCTTAAGTCAAATGAACAATTCAATTCTATACAACCGAGAGAGAGAGAGACGAGGGGGGGACCTTTTGTTTAGGAGGGCAGAATCTCTGCAAGCCTTCTGTATACCCTCGATTATGCTTAATGTTTTTGTAGCATTAGGATCATTCTTGTCCACCTACAGGAGCCAAAAGCATTATTTAGCATTAGGATCATTCCTGTCCACCTGGAGGATCATTCTCAGACTGTATATTTAAAGAATCCTAGCATGAAAGGCATGGAGATGGAAAGACTTGAGTAACAAATGACAGCATCAACTCCTATTGCAGCCAAAAGTTGCAATAACAGATCATCAAGCAAGTCCCGCCCCACAATCAGGAAACAAAGGAGAGAAATTCCGCAACATTCTGAGGCTTAAGTTATAATCCTCTTCTGCTATTCAGCATTGTAGGTTACTTAATATCTTTGCAGAAGACAGAACTTCAGTTCATTAATTCAGTCTTCACTGGCATAACAGAGCACCGTCACCTCCACTTCAGATTCAAGTAGCCATTCTATACAGTCTGGTTTGCTGTATCCCAGTCAGATCACTGAAGATTTTGCACGTTATAAGGTCCAGTATATTTTCAAGAAGCAATAGCTAAATGTATGTGTGTAAAAGACAGCGCATTCTAGTTTTTGGCTTTCGCACCTTCGACTTCAGCATACAAGAAAAATCATAAAAAGTGCCATAAACATCAGCCCATTGTTCTTGTGCGATCCCTAACTTTGGCAGCAAGACCTGGAAAAAAGTACAGGTAGACAAATTGAATAACTGAGAAGTCATTATCTCGGAGGAACAACAGAAAAGTATAAAGGCTCATGGATAGACAAAGCACAAGCTATATTTCTCATGTCTAATGGCCCAATAAAACTATCTTTTGAATG
>JAGVVM010012869.1:0-11041 GCA_019149425.1 Psidium friedrichsthalianum
CCAGCCAAAAGCGCTCCCTCACGAGCGAAGAGCGCATCTAGAAAGTAGCGCAGACTAAAAATTACAAAGAGGAACCTCCGCCCGCCCTGAACTGTAGAGATATCGGCAGACAGCATCCGAGGATCACCCCCCCTTCCTAACCCCCGCTCAACTTATGCTTTTTCCTTCCCTTCTTCAATTTCCCCAGAGTTCCTTTGCGTTTCTCACGTAAACAGCCCTAGCGACAAAGGCGAGAAGCCAACAACATTTCTTGACACCGGAGGTGACGGCGTCACCCTCTTCTCACCAGCCCTGGCACGGCTCAATCAAGACAAAGAGAATTGTCAACCAAAGATTTAGTTGGAATTGAGGATCGAATGGAGCCATAAACAATTTATTCGACAATTGGACTCTGGTGGTGTGCGAGTTATTGTGATTTACGGGATGGGCGGGCTTGTGGGTTAAAACAACACTCGCTAAAAAATCTTCAACCGGATTATGTCCTCGCTTGGAAAAGCTGCAGCTTTCTGGTGACGTAAGGGAAATGGCAAAAACCAAGGGCTTAGTCGAGTTGCAAAAGCAAACTGTTGTCCGATAGCTCTAGAGCAAGCTCGTGATAGTAGTAATAGTGATGATGGGATCAAAAGTGATTGAAGAAAAACAATCCGTAACAAGGGGAGGTACTACTTGTTTGGATGATGTCGATGACGGCCAAACCAAATCCGAAAACTAAATTGGAAAGGGATTCTTTGTATGCTGTACTTAGGATCCTGTTACACTAGGGAACATTGGGGTTTTTGAATATTAGGGGATTTAAGTATGAATTCGAGCCTTATGAACTGGAAGGATTGAGTGAGATCATGCACTTCAACTTTTAGTAGGAGGCTTGACTATGATCTTCCTCTAGGCGATTATTACTGCTACTCTTTCAAAAGACATTGTGTCTACTGCGGGTGGCCTACCTTTAGCTCTCGAAGTCACTAGGTTCATCGCTTGTTGGTGTGAAAAATAAAAAAAATATGGAAGAGAGGCTAGAGAAGCTAAGAAAACACCTCATGAGGATGTCTGGGAAAGCTAAAGTATTAGCTATGATGCCCTTAGGGTCGGATCATCAACAGATATTTCTTGATGTTGCATGCTTTTTTATTGGTGAAGATAAGACTAATCCAATCTACATGTAGGAAGATTTGGGGTTTGGCCCAGAGGATGCCTTGATTGCCTTATAAAGAGGTGCATGATAAAGGTTTTTAGACGGTGATAGGTTTTGGATGCACGATCAGTTTAGAGATCTTGGAAGAGCAATGCTAAGAAGAGCATACCAGGCTGTGTGGGATAAAGACGACATCATTTGCGAATTAAGATCGACAGAGGTAAAGTATGACAAAATTTGAATACAGATATCTTAATTGAGGATTCACGTGCTAATCGGGAGCTACTCTTCTGTTTCATTTTTGTTCTTCTTTTGACGAAATAACAAATTGCTGCATATTGAGAATTCCTGCTCCTTCTCCTCAATGTTGTTGCAGATCAGGAAGCGTAAAGCACTCCGCTTTGAAAGCCCCGGCTGGAAACCCTATAACTGTCACTGCGAAGGAAATGGAACGGTTCCCGAATCTGCAGTTTCTTGGTTGAGTGACGTAATCAGCCAAGGCGACTTCAGGGCTTCCTTCCAAGTTGAAATGGATTTAGTGGATCATAATGACGGATATCCAGGGTACAGAACAACCAATTTTCATCTAGAAAAAGTGGGTGTGATGTATACTCGTCTCTATGAGTGGGCAGAATGGTACAAGAGCCCAGTCCCAATCGTGGTAGGTTAGAGAAGTCTCTATTTAATGAAGGGGAAAATCTAGTGAATTTACAGTCTAATTTTCTCATTTAGTGAGAGGATCAAATGACAAACGATATTTTGGGAGCCCAAATCCATATTTATTTTTCGTACAGACATCTAATTCTCTGTCCTGATGTTTACTTGGCTTTTGTAGGAGGCAAAGAAATTGAAGGTTCTCAAGCTTGGATGTGCTGATTGGTTACATAGGATACCAATCTTTTCTGGATGGTCAGTTTTAGAGAAGTTGACTATTTTTAATTGCAGAATTTTCGAAATTGATTGCTCTATTGGGGAACTGAAGTGTCTGACTGAATTGATTGTTGAGCATTGTTTGGAGGTTTCAAAATTGCCTGAACAAATTGGCGAACTAAAGAATCTTCAGCACCTCTCTGTTAAGGAATGCTGCAACTTGAGGGAACTCCCCGACTCAATTTCCAAATTAGAGTCGTTGATGAAGCTGGATGTAAGCGACACGGGGATTACAAGCTTACCGGATTCCATGGATAAGCTTAGTCAGCTCCATACACTGGACCTAACTAAGTGTCATGAGATCCAAGAGTTGCCGGAGCTCCCCGTAAGTTTGACCTCTCTGCGGTTTGAATCAAAATCGCTGCAGACTATCCCTGACCTCTCAAACCTTACTAATCTAGTTGAACTGTCCCTATCCGATGAGTCTTATGGCATTGTAAGATCAAATCTAATTCAACCTTGCCACTTGCCGTGGATTGGGGGGTTATCCAAACTGAGGAAGATGGACTTGAACCTTTTCAATGTCCACGCAACGTCTACTGATTGGGCTTCCCTTACTCTGCTGGAAGAACTTACTCTCCACGGACTAGACTTGCAAACGCTGAATCTGGATGGGCTTCCTCAGTTGGAAAAGTTGACTATCGTATGCTGTGTACTCACAAGACTATCCATTACATCGAGTTTGAGAAAACTGAGAGAAGCCACTTTGGAATTTTGCAACGAGCTAGTTGAACTTCAATTTATTGGCATCTTACAATCGATGGAGATCTTGAAAATTAGGAGATGCAGATCTTTGGAGAGGTTGGTTTGTGTGTCAGAGGAGGAGCCAGGGTGCAATGAGCAACAACCTCGTGAGTTGACTGATGGTCTGCGAAGAGCGTCCATTGTCTCAGGATCCCTAAAGATGCTTCAAGAACTCAGTCTAAAGAGATGCCCAGAGCTACATGAGATTCAATTTGTTTCAATGATGGAATCACTGGAAACTTTAGAGGTTGATGGCTGCCGTTCGTTAAGAAGGTTAGGCGGTCTGTCAAACTTGAAGAATTTGAAGAGCTTAACAATTCGATATGCCCACAGCTTGCAGATTGTCGAGGGCATTAACGAGTTAGAGCGTGTGGAGGAGTTGACGATTGATGGATGCAAATCAATGGGAAGGATTATAGACTTATCAAGCTCAAAAATACCGAAGGAGTGCTGGATGACGTTGCGGTTCTGTGGGGAGTTACCCGAAACTGATCCGTGTGCTGAGTTCATGACTTGGGAGCGTTACAGAGAGAAGATTCTGAATCCACCAACACAAGCATCGACCTCTGACATCGAAACAACTTTTTCCTACTATGAAGTAGAAACATGGGATCCTCTATTGGAAAAGGTGCGCCTTCTTTCTTTTCATGGATCATCACTGTTTCTTCTGATTTATTTGCTTTCTATTTTTGCCTTTTTCTGGTGAAGAGAGACCATAATATGACACACGTAAGTGCAACCACGGAAAGTCTCATTATTTTCGCACTTACTAGGACGTGTGTCAACTTGGGAAGTGAGGTCAGTGATCTTATCTCCCTCACCATCTGGCTGAGAATATATGCCCTCCTTCCTATTTGTGCTTTTGGTTCATTCCGTGCTTATCACAATTACTCCAATGACATGGAGCCTACACTTAACCCCACAAAATTGATGATGCAACTTCATATCTTCTTTTTCACTTGATAAAATCGATACAGTGAAATAGGATCACGCAATGAGAAAATTAAATAAGAAATAGATTTAACACACTCAATTTCCGTAGCTCTGTTCAAATAGTGATCTGGATCCATGGGAAGAGTAGCAATAATGAGCCTACTACAAATTAGGAGATTCTAACATAGATAATAGTCTCTCAATTCCAAGCTCCGATTCCAACAAATCCTCATCCAATGTATCACTCTACTTCAAATACTGTTTTTTCTCAAACTAAAACTCACATAGAGCACCTTAACAATTTCAAGAAGATATAACGTGTAATCGCACCAAAAGGATTTGAAAGTAGCATTATAACGCATCCTGTGCATACCCTTAGTTTCACTGGGTGCTTGGTTGCTCCGGGCTAGTTGGTCCATGCTCCGGGCTACTAGGCTCGACCCAGTATGGCTTGACTCACTAGCACCGGCACCTCTCACATAATTCGGATTACTCTCACCAGCATCAGGAGGGGTATCAGGAGGGGTATTTACAAATCTTACTAGCTTCGTGTCATGGTGCCTCGAACTACTCTCACGTATCTCTCTGTGTCATTCTCAAAATTCTAGCTTTCCTATCTCTTTGAATCACTATATGCGACACTTCATCCGCTGCTTCCAAATTCCTCAAGTAGGACTTTGCATTCAATTGTCCCTCCAACTCATCCACCTTCACTAACAACCGGAAAGCCTCAAGTCTGTGACCACCACAGAATATTTGTAAGTTGTTAAGGAATACTACTACATTGCAGAATCTGTCTCCTCACTGGCACTCTACTCATGTTCGTGCTCTTTTTGCAACTCCACCTATTCTTATGTACACCATTTTCATCTTTCTTTATAATTTTTTTTTTCGGGTAAGGAATCTTTCTTTATAATTGGTTACTCCTATCATGAATTAGAGCAAGCTCATCAAAAGTTTTTTTGGTAAGGAGAGCAAGCTCATCAAAAGTTAACGTCTTTGCTAATCATAAATCAAGGCGAAAACTCATTCGCACCATATGTTGTGTCCCTTCACCCCAAGTGCATATTTAAGGAATTTGTATTTCCTTGCCCTTAGCTTCAGTGTGCCATTTTTCACATGAGTATAAATAGGGCAATTACACATCTCAATCCAGTGTATTTAGCAACTTGCTCGACCACATTTCCCCAAATTAGTGCAATCAATTGATATTGATGGCTATACTACATGTTGTATTCATGGCCAAAATTGGAGAGTAAAAACTGAGCTCTCTCCAACGAAGTTTTGCTCATCATCCTTCGAGTTTGCATAAGTGTGGTGTGTCGACAGTAGTGTGGTGTCTCACTAAGCCTTCCTCAGTGCTAATCGGCTAAATTTTTTTGAAAAGCTAGGGATAAAATTTTTAAAAATTAATAAAAAAATTATTTTTGAAAAAGAAGATAAGAGCATCGGGCTTTGTTGGCAAGGGCCCGTGACCCTTGCCCAGTTTCGAGGAGGGCTGTTGGGCCTCCTTTGGGTCAAACGGCGGTGGCACCATTATCGCCAAAGACAATTTACCTGCCAACAATCATGCGAGCGTTATCCCCACCCAACACCTTTGTTGAAGCTATGACACCAACCTAACGCCATTTTCGACAGCTGTCATACCAGTACTTGATCCTTGCAAAAATCCACTTTTGTCTCCAAAATCAGATGTCCTTGCTTTCTTAACTTGTGTCAAATATTGGGAAAGTCATCAAGAAGTAGATCAAAGCCTAACGGTTGCTCCGTTCCAATTTTGAAGGAATGAAGGTATTCGAATTAGTGAATGCTGCATGATTCTAATAGATTTATGTTCAATTGATGCTTTAGGGAGCATTCTTAGGTTGATTAATCTAGGACAAACATCTAGTGAATTAACAGTCTAATTTTCTCATTTGGCGAGAGGATCAAATGACAAACAATACCAGTTGGGAGTCCAAATCCATATTTATTTCTTGTACAGACATCTAATTCTCTGTCTTGATGTTTAATTGGCTTTTTTAGGAGGCAATGAAATCGAAGGTTCTCAATCTTAGTGATGCTGATTGTTCACACACGACACCAACCTTTTCCGAACAGTTAGTTTTAGAGAAGTTGAGTATTAAGCATTGCCGACATTTGGCCGAAATTGATTGCTCTATTGGGAAACTGAGGTGTCTGAATGAATTGACTGTTCACTCTTGTGAGGAGCTTTCAAAATTGCCTGAACAAATTGGCGAACTAAAGAATCTTCAGCTCCTCTCTCTTGTGCGATGCTCCAACTTGAGGGAACTCCCCGACTCAATTTCCAAATTAGAGGCATTGACGGAGCTGGATGTAAGGCACACGAGCATTACAAGCTTACCGGATTCCATGGATAAACTACACAGCCTGTCATCTCTCAATCTATCATACACAAAGATAGTGAAATTGCCTGGGACAATGAGCAAGCTTAGTCAACTCCATACACTGGACCTATCTCAATGTCATGAGATCCAAGAGTTGCCAGAGCTCCCTAGAAGTTTGACCTCTCTACGGTTTAAATCAACATCGCTGCAGACTATCCCTGACCTCTCAAACCTTACTAATCTAGTCGAACTGTCCCTATCTGATGAATCTTATGGCAGTGTAAGATCAAATCTAATTCAACCTTGCCACTTCCTCTGGACCGGGGGGGTATCCAAACTTAGGAAGATGGACTTGAACCTTTTCAATGTCCGCACAACGTCTACTGATTGGGCTTACTTTCCTCTGCTCAAAGAGCTTACTCTCGATGGATTAGACTTGCAAACGCGGCAGCAACTTCCTTCGAACTTGAGAGTTCTAAAGCTTTTTCGCATTCAAGGGAAACAAGCAGAACTCGATGGGCTTCCTCAGTTGGAAAAGTTGACTATCTCATTCTGTAAACTCACAAGACTATCCATTACATCGAGTTTGAGAAAACTGAGAGAAGCCACTATGGGCGCTTGCAACGAGCTAGTTGAAGTTCAATTTATCGGCGTCTTACAATCGATGAAGATCTTGGATATTAGGAGTTGCAGATCTTTGGAGAGGTTGGTTTGTGGGACGGAGGAGCCAGGGTGCAATGAGCTACAACCTCGCGAGTTGACTGATGGTCTGCGAAGAGCGTCCATTGTCTCAGGATCCCTGAAGATGCTTCGACACCTCAGTCTGATGATATGCCCAGAGCTACAGGAGATTCAATTTGTTTCAATGATGGAATCATTGGAAAATTTAATTGTTGATGGCTGCCATTCGTTAAGAAGGTTAGGTGGTCTGTCAAACTTGAAGAATTTGAAAAACTTACTAATTCGATATGCCCACAGCCTGCAGATTGTCGAGGGCATTGACGAGTTAGAGCATGTGGAGAGGTTGATGATTCACGGTTGCAAATCAATAGGAATGATTATAGACGTATCAACCTCAAAAATACCAGACAAGTGCCGGATGGATTTGTCGTTCTGTGGGGAGTTACCCAGAACTTATGGTAGCATCTCTTGGGAGTGTTACAGAGAGAATGTTCTGAATGCACAAACGCAGGCGTCAGACTTTGACATCAGTGCTGATCCATATCATGCAATCAGCATGTGGGACGCATACAAAAAGGACATTTGGAATGAACTAACACAAGCGTTGGCCTCTGACATCGAAACAACTTTTTCGACTGTGAAATAGAAACAGGGGATCCTCTGTTGGAACAGGTGCGCCTTCTTTCTGTTTGTAGATCATCACTGTTTCTTCTGCTTTATTTGCTTTCTGTTTCTGCTTTATTCTGGTGAAGAGAGACAAGAATATGATTCTAACACGTGCAAGTGCAACCATGGAAAGTCTCATTATCTTCGCACTTACTAGGACGTGTGTCAGTTGGGAAGTGAGGTCAGGGATCTTATCTCCCTCACCATCTGACTGAGAATCTATGTTCTCCTTCTTCCTATTTGTGCTTTTGGTTCATTCTGTGCTTATCACAATTACTCAAATGACATGGAGCCTAGTTTTACCCCCACAAAATTGATGATGCAACTTCATGTCTTCTTTCGCACTTGATAAAATCGATACAGTGGAATAGGATCACGCAATCTAACATAATCACAAGATACGAGAAAATTAAATAAGAAACATATTCAACACACCTAATTTGGAGTGATCTAGATCCATGGGAAGAGTAGCAATAATGGACTTGCTACAAATTAGGAGATTCTAACATAGATAATAGTCTCTCAATTCCAAGCTTCGATTCCAACAGACCCTCATCCAGTGTATCGCTCAGCCTCAAATACTGTTTTTTTTTTTCCAAACTAAAACTCACATAGAGCACCTTAACAGTTTCAAGAAGATATAACGTGTAATAGCACCAAAAGGATTTGAAAATAGGATTATAACGCATCCTGCGCATGTCCTCAGCCCACTGGGTGCTTAGTTGCGCTGGGCTAGCTGGTCCAGGCTCCCGGCTGTCAGGCTCATGCCAGTATAGCTTGACTCGCCAGGCCCTCTGCAAGCTTCCGGGAATGACCCTCTGAATTCCCATACGCATGAACATGCCTTTTCGTATAACTTCCCTTGAACCCAAGCCGTGTCCACATTGGCTCAAGTTTGCAGCCAAGTCACGGTCGTGATTCGTCGCTTTACATTGTTGTGCTCTCCTAACGCGCTGTTCAACTGCCATTTGTGTGTATCGATCAGTGTTGGTCATTACTGAACTGGATTTCTGTGCCAAAATGACTAGCCAAGGCCCTCGGCCACACTACCTCTTCCACTTCTTTCAATGTTGCTCTTTTCGGCCTCAAGTCATTGATGAAATTACGGTGTCTCGTAACAGAACCTACCAACTCGTATCACAACCTACCTCTTGGTTGCCTGCTCGACTCGGGTCTACTTACCAACTTACTACTAGGCTAAGTGAACTGCTTTCTCTGAAAACCAACGAATACTGGAGAACACATTTCTTGTATACACGGGCTGACCATAAAAATTACCAACAGCATGTGAAAGATCAAACCTCATACTAAACCTAGACAACTTAAATGATGTCTTAAACGTGCACCAGGAGGGGTATTTGCAAATCTTACCAGCTTCATGTCGTGTGCTTGAACTCCTGCCGCGTAATCTCCGGGTTCATCCAACATTCCAGCTTTCCTATCTCTTTGAATCTCTATATGCAACACTTCATTCTCTGCTTCCGAATTCCTCAGTAGGACTTTGCATTCAATTGTCCCTCCAACTCTTCCACCTTCACTGACATCCGCAAAGCCTCAAGTCTGTGCTCAACACAGAATATCTGTAAGTGTTAAGGAATACAACCACACTGCAGAATGTCTTCTCACCAGCACTTTGCTCGTTTTCGTGCTCTTTTTGCAACTCCACTTATTTTTATGTTCACCTTTTTCGTCTTTCTTTATAATAGGTTACTCCTATTATGAATTAGAGCAAACCTCGTCCAAAAGTTAATGTCTTTGCTAAATAAATCAAGATGAAAAACTCATTTATACCATATGTTGTGTCCCTTCACCCCAAATGCATAATTTAGGAATTTGTATCTCCTTGACTTTCAAATGAGTATAAGTAGGGCAAATGACACATCTCAATCCAGTGTATGTAGCACTGCTACTTGACCACATTTCCTTAGATTAGTGCAATAAATTGATAGATGCGCTATACTACATGTTGTATTTATGGCCAAAATTGGAGAGTAAAGATTGAAGCTTCTCCAATGGAGTTATGTTCATCATCCTTCCAGTTTGCAGAAGTGTGGTGTGTCGGCAGTAGTATGGTGTCTCACTAATCCTTATCTCAGTGCTAATCGGCTAAATTTTTTCGAAAAGATGGGGATAAAAATTAAAAAAAATTAATAAAATAAAAAATTATTTTTGAAAAAGAAGATAAGAGCATCGGGCTTCATTGTAAGGGCCTGTGACCCTTGTCGAGTATCGGGGACTGGGAGGGCCGTGGGCCTCATTTGGGTCAAACGGCGATGGCACCATTATCGCCATAGACAACCTATCGGCCAACAATCAACCGAGCATTATGCCCACCGCAACACCTTTGTTGAAGTACACATAACCTGACGCCATTTTCGACGCTCTCATACCTAGTACTTGATCCTTGAAAAATCCACTGTTGTCTTCCAAAATCAGATTTCCTTGTTTTCTTGACTTGTGTCAAGTTCGGGAAAGTCATCAAGAAGTAGATCAAAGCCTAACAGTCGCTCCGTTCCATTTTGAGGGAATGAAGATATTTGGATTAGTGAATGTTGCTTGATTCTAACAGTTTATGTTCGATCGATGCTTTAGGAAGCATTTTAGGGTGATTAACTGTGAGGAAAATCCCTTTATGATGATTCCTGCTAGTGTTAGGCAGTTGCGTTTGGGTGTTATTGTCATACGATATTTGGGGAATATGTTTTCTTCTTTAGATGTTTAATCCACCCATATATATGATATTTCTCCTTAGCAAGAGATGATGACGAGGATGATGATGACGAGGAGGATGACGACGAGGATGATGATGACGAGGATGATGACGACGAGGATGATGCTGACGAGGATGATGAACATGAGGACCTGAGAACAAGACAGTGAAGATGATGAGGTCAACAATGTGAATTCGTACTCGCGGGCCTTCGCCGATTCATCCATGGATGATCATGATGAGAACGGTGTGTCGACAAGGAATTCGAAAGGTGAAGTTGACCGTAACGGTGACGATGACCATGACAAGGAAAACAATGAGCACAAGGTTTTGCAGTCATCTCAGCGGCCTCTGCCGGTTTGCTCCATGGTGATAACGATGAGAACAACAAATGTCAACGAGGGAAGGCAAAGGCGACAGCAGCAATGTGACGAGGAAAGGAGAGGACAAGGAAGAGGAAGAGGAAGAGGAAGAGGAAGAGAGGACCATGAAGAAGCCGAAGAGGAGGTAAGACACTACAACAACCTAAAACTCAGCTGAAATATGTTTGCTGCCAAAAATTGTCCACGTTGGCATTCTTGACAACACGTCCACGTTGGCTCAAGTTTGCAGACCAAGTCACAGTCAGATTCGTTGCTTACAATGTTGTGTCTCCTAACGCCTTTCCACAGGCTGTTCAATTGCCATATGTGTTAATCGGATCGATCTACAGTCTATAGGACTATTCTGCCACAAGTATCTTCTTGCACATTTATCACTGATGCAAAATTGTCGATCGGTTCGTTGGTCATACTAAACTGGATTTATGTGCCAAAAGACTAGCTAAGTCCCTTGGCCAACTGCCTCTTCTACTCTTTCACTGCTGCTCTTTTTGGCCTCAGTCATTGGTGAAATTTACCG
>JAGVVM010012873.1:0-12750 GCA_019149425.1 Psidium friedrichsthalianum
CCACAACACCATGTCAGTAAGGTCGTGTCCTGTAACGATCATTGACCACTAGGAACTACATGGTCCTAATTACAACTCATTCCGGCAAATGAAGAGACCATACTTCACAAGAAGCTGTACATGCCGAAGAACAATTCTTGAATCTATACCAGTGGATCAGTTGCATCTGCACAGTCTTACACTAGTCTATGTGTTCTATTTCACCGAATGATTGTCCACTATATGAACTCACAGTAGAGAGAGAGAGAGAGAGAGAGAGAGAGAGAGAGAGAGTACCCAGAAAAGGAGAAGACCCAGAAAGGAAAAAGGCATCAGAAGAAGGAGGAGGAGGGACCCTCTGGCGCTGAAGCAGAGTCGTCATAGCTGAAGCCGAAGCACCGCCCGCCATCGGCAAAGGTTGCAAAAAAGAAGAAGAAAAAAGAGGGTTCTTGGTCAAAGTCTCACTCAAGCTGCGTCCATGACTGCCGATTCTTCAGACGCTCAGCTCTTTGTTGTTCCCCTCTGCGTCTCTGTTGAGGTGGAGAATCTATGGCTTGTGGCGAAAGAAGCTGGTGATGATGATCTCTGTGATGTGAGAAGTGTGGGAACACCGGCTGCTCACACCCATCACTCAGGAGGACAGAGAAACAAGAATTGAATTATCTCAGGTTGGAGAGAGAGAGAGAGAGAGAGTTTTGGGTTTGGGAAGGATGGCTCTGAAAGGGCGATGAATCTAAGTGCAGAGTTGGAGAAGAGCAGAGGAGCTCCTTCTTTCTCTCTGTTTACGGGAAGAAGAAGACGAAGACTCGTTCTTGATTCTTTGACGATGGGGGTTAATATAGCTTCTCTCTTTTTCTTATTCTCCTTGCAGTGGAGATTGAGCTTCTGTCTTCTGGGTTCACCAAAATGCCCTTCTTTATATCTATTTCTTTTATTCATGAAGGTTAATTACAAAACAATAATAAATTATATCAAAACCAAGTTTTTTCCATTCGGATATCACAGCCACTTAAGTTCAAAAGATTCCGCTAGAATTTTCTTTTTCCGATCAATCCAATCAGCCATTTCGTCACGACTTTTTCCATAGCTCGATCTGACTGGTTAGATAAGTGTTTCTAATTGGATCACTGAGAATCAAGAAGTTGTCGATGAGGTATACTTTGTTCATGATTTGTCGCGTTATAAATAATTTTGTAAAAAAAGAAAAAAAAAACTTGCTGTCAATATGCTATTAGGCAAATGAGAATGTTTTTTGTCAAATCCGCAAGAGAAAAATTGACCGACGGTCTTTACGTCTAGAGAAAAAGACAATACCGAATTGCGAAAATCAATATCTCCTTAAGATGGGGCGAAAAAACAATTTCCTCATATGGTCATGCAAAATCAAATCTACTCTGTCATTATGTAGGGGGCAGATTCATCAAAGTGTGGGGACACGAGGGGTCTCTTTGCAAGCACTCAACCACAGCAGGGGCAAATGGGCAAATTCGAAAAATTGGCAGGGAGGCAGATGCAGATGACAGCGAGGCATAGGAAGAAAACAAAAAAAAAATTAAAATTAAAAGAGAAAAAAAACAGAGAATCCTGTCCAATCAGTCGCTATTCAAGAAGGAACGGGTGGCAAGGCTCTCCCCATAATATAAAACCCAATTTCGTTTTTTTTAAAATTAATGAGAAATGTACGAAAAAATATATATATTTTTTGGTATTTACTATTTAGTGCTCGGAATATAAGTGATAGGGAGGGCCGAGAGGGCGAGTCGGAAGGCGACACGTGACTCGCCGCCGTTTGACCTGGCGATTCCCCATCCACCCAACTCAGCGGCTCGGCTCGGCTCGGCTCAGGGCCAAACGCGGGCCCCACCGCCGGGCCACGTCAACGTGCGCCCGGGCCCACTGTGTGTGTGTCTCTCTCTCTTACTTGGCTCGTCGCTAGGGGAGGAAAGTGACACGAGATACGACTCCCGTCCAAATTGATATGCGCACTTGGCCTTCGATAGAAGCCATGGCTGGACCCCACCCCTTGGCCTCCGCCTCAAGTTTTAACCTCATCATCTCGCCTTGCTTATCGCCGTCTCCCCCGACTCCCCCACCATTCGATTGCTTCCACGATACCGATTCCTAATTTCATGGGTCGATATGAGACGCGTCGTGAAATTCGGATGAACAGATCGAATCTTGGCATTATTCGTGCTTGAAGACATTGTTCGAGGGGAGTATCGTTACGTTAATTCAGCTCTAGACCTTTCGATTTTGGCCAATTTAGTCACCAATCAACCTCGGCCGATTAGGGGCGTGCTTGTGCTAATTTAATCCTAGACCTTTTTAATTTGGTCAGTTCAATTTTGAACCTCTTGAAAAGTTCGCAAATCGAGTCAATCTAGCCAATCTCGATTGGAATTGACAGACGTGGGTGTCGACCGTCCTATATGGCCTCGGGATGTGAACATTTTTCATTTGGGAACTCGGCGTAAAATTTGGATGAACAGATCGAATCCCGAAATTATTCGTGCTCAAAGGCATTGGCTAGGAGAGCATATCTGTACCAATTCAGTTTTAGACCTTTTAATTTGATGCTCATTGTAAACATCGCTCCTAGGAGGGGGCACTTGTGCTAATTTAATCTTAAACTATTCGATTTGGCCAATTTAATTATGAACCTCCACCGAGGAGGGGACTTACATGTGCTAATTCAATCATAAACCTTTTAATTTGTCCAGTTTAGTCCTGAACATTTTGATAATTTGCAAAACTATTTAGTCTGGCCAATCTCGATCGGAACTTACTGTCCTACGCGGCTTGGCCGATATCGACATGGATAATTTTTTCGTTTAGGAACACGGTTGGGGATGCGAAAACCCAAACCGATCGGTCATGTGAACTTTTTGGAGCGGCGTGAATGAATGGTCGATTGTCGGTCCGGTCACTTTCGTGCATAACCGATGATGTGTCTCTAACGTGTCCTAACAACGATGATCTAGAAAAGCCCAATGAGATTCAAGTAGCTACGTATTGGGCTTGATGTGATCCACGGAAGGCCCAAAATCTTGTCCGCGAGGCCCAATAGGGAAAATTTTCAGGGAAGAATTTCGAGGCACTGCAAAAGAAAATGCGATATAGCCTAATTTAATTAATTGGCCCCAGCACGACAGCGGGTCAGCCGTTCTATAGACGACCCGTTTCCACCACACGATTACGGCAAGAACACAAATGGTGACGTCATAAACTTTAATCGAATACATGCAGTGTTCTGAATTTTTAATTTATTTAAGGTGGACCATAAACTTTAATCGAATATATAATATTATCTGTGAATTTTTAACTTGTTCACTGTGGTCCATGAGCTTTAGCCCAATATACAATACCGTTTTTAAACTTTTAACTTGCTTAATTTGGCCCTTGAACTTTTAGCAAGTATGTGTTGACACCTGATTTTTAATCATCTTTTCTTTTTTAAAAAATTAATGAAAAATCAATAAAAAAAATTTCATAAAATTGAAAAATCAACTTTGGGGACCTTGGGCAAGCCTAGGGAACCGATTTTGACCAAAAAATGATTTTTCATATTTTCAGTATTTTTCGATATTTTTATTTTCAAAGATTAATAGAAAATCCAAAAAAATTCATAAAATTGAAAAATCAACTTTGGGGACCTTGGCCAAGCCTAGGGAACCAATTTCGACCAAAAAATGATTTTTCATATTTTTAGTATTTTTTTATTATTTTTTTTAGAAATTAGGAAAATATTTAGCAAATAATAGCACTTAATCTCATTTTCAGGTTAATAAAAAATCATCATAAAAAATTCATTTTAGCTCTATAATTTTTGAGTTTTGCATTTCTAAAGTCGTGACGTTGTCCTCTGAAAGTCCAAATTTTCATCTCGGTCCGATTGTACCTGGAATGATCATTGTCCCGTAAGGAAATTAAATTGAATTTGCTCCTTTTCTTAAAAAAAAAAAAAATGAATTTCTTCCGAGGGACCATGGACTCGCTGGCCTCAACCTTCACTGACAATGACTCCTTGCACGGATCGCACCTGCGGCCGCAATCCTTCACCAATGCCTTCGTATATCAGCTCTTGGGAGCAAGAGAAGGTAAAGTCCTACCTACGAAGAGATCAAAGTGGCAGGATCAAGTCTCAGATAGGTTGCAAGTTGTAAGTCGGAAAACAGGTGTTGCATCGACGAATAAGATTATCTTAACCAATGCGTGCGGTGATGAACTAAAATGGGTCAAAATGATAAATACCGCGATAGTGGATCGAAGTCAATCGGTCGAATGGGAGGATTTTGTTAGTCTAGACAAGGCAAAGCACGCTTTGATTGGAAATGGTTATTTTGCCGACATAGAGAGCAGATGTATTCACGAGTCTACGAAAGCCAACCCGAGGTTTACTTTTAGTTGGTCCGCCTGTGCGACGATGGTTTGCATGGAGAAGTGATGCTTTTATGAGATGGATGCAATAAGGGTTGGCATATTTAATGTCTTTGCCCACCGTCGAATTAAGTCCCACCGAGGAATTGGTAATGCTTGGACTGCTTGGATTTTAATGAAGATAATTTTAGTTTTGTTCTGAGCAACAAATTTTCTATGGAAGATTTCAAGTGCATTGCTGATCGGGCAAGTTGAAGTGGTTAAAAAAAAAATGGAAAGAAACCCGAAGGAGAAGAGTCCTCGAAGACGCATGTGGAGTCCTTCGTCCGCCAAAAAGAAAAGAAAGACCAGCTGGAGCGCATGAGATCTGAAAGGGATAATAATAAAAATACAAAGGGAAATGCCGTTTCTTCTTTTGCTTTCGAATGCACACCTGTGCATTGGGAACTCTTGCAGTGTTCCGAGCAATGGCACGAGCAACGTGACTACCTCCGCTTGAGAAATCTTCTCTGGGATCAGATGACCAGCAGTCCAAATCTATACAAAAGGATGGTGCAACCATATTGGAAATAACTCACCAAGAGCACTACTCTTCCAATTTTAAGGAATTCACGTTGTCTGTAAGTTTGAGTTACCCTATGCAAAAATAGTCCCCACTAGGCGAGGTCGTCTCCAAAAATGTGAAGCATATTCAAACCTTCAAGCTGCCCGAGCCACAATGGTTGCGGTTCTTGAAGTTGAATTTGCTTAATCATTACGGATCAAAATTTTATCGCACGCTAAGTGTCATGGAGGTGTATGGAATTGGCGCAATAGAGCGGATGCTCAAAGATCTCTTTGTGCTTTCTAAGGAATCTTCTCAAAAGTGGTCTTGCGAAGCCTAATGCGATGATAACACGCCTGCCGAGACAAGAGTTTATTCTCGTGGAGCTTAAGAGCAACGATAGAAGTTGAAATAAGGTTGAGACAGCTATTGCGACAACCAAATCTGTTGATCAAGCACGAAATGTAAAAGCTCATGAGGCAACTGATCCTGACATTACAAGACATGTTCTTGATCCCATCGAGGAAGTGAGGTTCAGTTTTGACAAAGGTTCAGCTACTTCTCCATCAGAAAGACTTGCCATCAAGCACTTTGAGACGAACGGTTTCACCATTGCTAACTGGACTGTTGATCTCGGCAAATCAACTAAATAGTCCCATTCCTAGTCCAGCAGTGATATTTGTCGCGGGACCAAACGAGCACCAAATAACTTTGCAATACCAGCTAAGATTGATCACAACGGAGACAATATAAGGTGGCGGAATGACAAAGTTCACCCGAATAAAATGATAAACAAAGAAGGGTGGAGAAAGCAATGATGGAATAAGTGTCGGCAGGGGACTAAAAAAAAGATGATGAACAAAGACTTTGACCAAAAGGATATGGCCAATTCTCAGCCGGTACTCGTGGGAGATTCGGGCCCGCCATCTCCAATGGGAGATTATCTAAAGGGATCACCGCTAAAAGCCAGGGGGAGGAGGAGAATTTTTGGGGGGCGGACACTCAACAAAAAGGGTGGCCAACATGCACTAGTGAGGGGGGGTCTCTTTCGAACAGGATGGCGACGACCGCGAGGACGACCGTCTCCTCGATAAGCAACTCTCTCAGAGAGAATCATTGCAAACGAGTCGCACACGATCAAGAAACCGGCGGGTATCGGCCAACACAAGGTGTGGTTGACGAGCAAAGGACGAGGGAAGCCTCCATCATTGTCATCAACCTCGTTGAGATCGAGGCCCTGTCCATGCGTTTCTCCCTCGACGGCTACACTCGCGGCACCTTGACGGCGGCGGTCAGTGCGAGCTCCGCTCCATCGAGTGCCATCTCCACGCTGAGTACATGACTGACCAGACTCTCTCTCTCTCTCTCTCTCTCTCTCTCTCTCTCTCTCTCTCTCTCTCTCTCTCTCCCAAGGTGAATGAAGCTCTAGCTTCTAGGCGTTCTTGCACTCTTTTGGGTTCCGCGATTCAATGGCTGTTCTCGCTCGTATTCTTGCGTGTGCTCGCATGATGTGAGTAGGATCTGATTGCGTCCTCGTGCTTGGCTTTTGTTCTCTTTTTTTTTTTTTTTTTTTTTTTTTTTTTTTTTTTTTTTTTTAAATATTTTTTTATGCATTTCCAAGTCCAGCAGAGTCTCTCGTCCTTCTCTAGATGTTCTTGGCGTGCTACTCATCACCGTCGCTCATATTGTTGTCCATTTACACGGAGGACCATTTGGTTGTCTACGATGGCTTGGTGATTTACGTGGTTCCTTTGTTGCGGGAAGTGTTTCGGCCACCTGTCTCTGGAAATTTTAAGGGCTATAATTGCATGGTTGTGTTGATTTTGGGTAGGAGGTGATGCGTAAATTGTTTTTGATTTTCTTCGCAAATTTGTTCCTTTACGTCTCAGTTCGGAATCTACGATTACATGTAATGTCGCTCTAGTCAGTACCGGTGGAAAGAGAGCTGCGATGAATTGAGAGGTAAGGCTAATGAACCATCCATTTTCGAGATGAGCTAACGGGGCGTAATGTTGCGGTTGCTCAATTGGAGGTGATCATTACTATATTTCTTCTATTTATTGGGTTCTTTGGCTTAGGCTAACGGATTTCCCTCAGAAACTGTGCCGACTTTGCTGTTAGTGTTACTTTGCATTCTCTTTGCTAGAAGTTTTACTACTTTAATAGTTTATTTCACTTACCTTCAACTTTCTCTCTCTCCATTTTATTACTTTTTCAACACACCTCAGAAACTTTGTTGCCGTACCCTCGTTTTTGTTGAAATTGCACTACTTATTATTATTATTATTATTTTTCCATATAGCTCGTGCAAATGAGTACTCCATAAGAGGTTGTTAAGCATACTCAATAAAAAATGTTCACACTATCAAAGTAGTGATCACACATATCGTTGTCACGACCCGAAAGGTGAGGTAGGGAATACCTATGATGATCTCACATCCAAATTCTTTGCATGATCCCATACTCGGGAATTCCGGCAATGAATCAAAGCTAAGTGCTTCTCTACTTCTTTTTTATTTATTTATTTATTTATTTATTTATTTATTATTATTATTATTATATTATTATTATTATTATTAAATTAGCGCAGATCTCTTTCCTTTCTCCATTTCTCCATATTTTTATGTCAGGAGAAAGATATCTCTGCGTCAACAACAAAAAAAATCCCGAGGAGGTGCAAAATTGGCCCAGACAAACTCCTAAGTGTCCACCAATTTCTCAGCTGATCGGGGACTAAAAGTCCCTCTTAATTCAAAAGAGACTCTCTATATTGGGAACATAGAGAGCGAAAATCAATTATAGAAATCCCTCCCAAAAAATGGGAGATAAGTGCTCTTTTCACTCTTCTGGTTTTAAGTGCAAATTAACACAGAATTTGTACACTGACACTTCATTCTATTTTATGTCAGGCAACCGCAGCTCTATATCAACGGTCAATCCTATGGAAGCACAAAAATGGCTTGGAGGAGTCCTCAAGCGCGCACAAATTTTAAATTGTTGAATCAATTTGTTGTAATTTATTTTCAAAGAACTCAAACCCCAGAATGGAGAGGCAAAGCACATCCACTGGAGGTCATTTAAATACCTGCACCATAAATCCCAAAGGGAAGAGCCAAGCCAATGCTTAGCCTCCCATTGGAGGTTTTTTACTTACTGTAATTTAAATACCTGCACCATAAATCCCAAAGGGAAGAGCCAAGCCAATGCTTAGCCTCCCATTGGAGGTTTTTACTTACTGTAATTTAAATACCTGCAATTTAAATACCTACACCATAAATCCCGAAGGGAAGAGCCAAGCCAATGCTTAGCCTCCCATTGGAGGTTTTTACTTACTGTAATTTAAATACCTGCAATTTAAATACCTGCACCATAAATCCCAAAGGGAAGAGCCAAGTCAATGCTTAGCCTCCCATTGGAGGTTTTTACTTACTGTAGTTTAAATACCTGCAATTTAAAAACCTGCACCTTAAATCCCGAAGGGAAGAGCCAAGCCAATGCTTAGCCTCCCATTGGAGGTTTTTACTTACAGTAAAAAGAATACCTGTAATTTAATTCCTATATCATTAAACCCCAAAGAGAGGGCCAAGCCAAGCCTGGGCCATCCATTGGAGGTGTTTATTCACTGTCATTTACTTCCTGTAACTTAAATTCTTGGACCATCAGACCCCAGAATGGGTAGGCCGAGTCAAGGCCGAGTCCCTCGTTGGAGGTTGTAATATTGCACAGAAGCCGTTAGCTTGCTCCCTCTTCCGGCTTCAGGGAATATATCGCATCTTCTGATATTATATTTATATTCAGAATGTTTCGCATCGTCAGTCTTATTCAATTCGAAAATATTAAAAAATATCATTCATATGCATTTCACATAGTGTACTTCATGTGTATTTGGTCATGTCGCATTCGCATTTATATTGTCATTGATTTATGCGTATTCATATAAAAAATTCAAAACGGGTCATCTCAACTGGCTAATCTTATTTTTAATGATCCATTCGCGTGTCGCGTCCGCATGTCCAGATTCATTTATCGTATGCGGATGTCCGCGTTTGCATTTTCACGTACGCATGTCGCGTACGCACAGCCGCGTCCGCATGTCCGCATTCTCACGTCCACGTATGCATGTCGCATACGCACGTCCACGTACACATGTTGCGTATGCACGTCCACGTCCGCATGTTCGCGTTCTCACGTGCACGTACGCATGTCGTATACGCTCTCCATGTTTGCATGCCCTCGTTCGCACGTCCATGTACGCATGTCGCGTACGCACGTCCACGTACGCATGTCGCGTACGCACGTCCACGTACGCTCATCACGTATACACGTCTCGTCTATACGTCTACGTATGCATGTCACATACACACGTCCATGTATGTATGTCCGCATTCTCACGTCCATGTATGCATATCGCGTATGCACGTCCATGTACGCATGTCACATATATACGTCCATGTACGCATGTCCGCATTCGCACGTCCACGCACGCATGCTGCGTTTGCACGTTTACGTATGCATGTTCCGTTTGCACATCCCCGTACGCATGTCGCGTTGATACGGCCACGTATGCATGTCATGTTTGCATATTGTATTTGTGTATCTTTATATCTACATGTCGTATTCATATGTATTCAAATCCGTATGCTGTATTCGTACGTCTTTGTATCCGCCCGTCTGTATTTCGTATACCTACATACGCATGTACGTCCGTATTCGCATGTCGTATTCGCAGGTCTACGTTCGTGTGCTATATTTGCATATCCATACTCGCATATTCGCGATTGCATGTCTTCGTTTGCATAATTCACGTTTTGTTTATCCATGCACTCACTACTATCCATGCACTTCATTTAAAAAGTGAAAACACGAAAAGAGAATACTCCATTAGAGTCTTAGGAATAAACCAAGCCTGAGTTGCCAAATTAGGATATCCATGAAATTAGGTACCGAAAGGCATTAGTTTTAATTAACTAGTGTAACCAAGTCCCCGAACTCACAATCTCTGGTCCGCAGAAATAAATTAGTTCTCCCGCTAATTTATTTAGGTTTCTAATCGACCTACCAAGAACGATTAGTGGCGACTCCAAATTCTAAAATTATTTCAACAAAAACCAAAGTCGCGATTCGGTAGGGCTTGGGAGGGTCCGCGTTAGGTTAGTCAAATCTATTAACTAATAATCCGCTAACCTTCTTTAGAAATATAAAAAGATTTTTAGAGGGTCGCGACAGATGCGAGCTCTATGGGGCGGATTCTAATTTTTAATGGCATGCTCGTTGCAATACAAGAAGCAGTTTGTATTTTAAAAGTCTTTCTTGAAAAAAATTTGGATATCTCGCTAATGTTCCAAGACCAGTGGTTAGTTTATTGTGATAGTCAAGAGTCATTACCATGTGTCAGACTCTGAATATCATGGTGCGACGAAGCCGGATTGTCATAAAGAATGACTTCATTAGAGAGACACACATATATTGTTGGAAGGTATGTGACCAAGCAATGATTTGACTCAATCACACGAGCAATCACTTCAAGCGCTATAGTTTTCCTAGTTGAGATGAGATGGCATGTACGAAAGACGCTGGAAGAGCAAATTCGGTACATATATTTTTATGTCATATTGATTGAGAATCAAGATGAGGCTTATGATTAAATGTGATAAGATCGAGCTTAATAGTCCGACAATCATGTATGCCTAATGGAGTCGAAAGCGAATGCTAATTGGACGTTGTTGATAGCGAGCTGATTATAACACTCGACCTAAACATATATACGTGAGAAAGCATGTGACTTGTTTAGGCCTAGATCCGTATAGTGGATATGTTTTGATAAGTGATATATGCTCTTATTAAAAGAGAAATCTGCTGTAGCATATAATTCGTATACATGTGCAGTATTTGATCCGATAAGGGGAAACGAGTATAATTATCCACGTTTACTCATCGTGTGAGTTTTGTGATGAATTTATGAATCGATTACTCATTTTGTACCCTATGTTTAGTTTTGACTATATTCTCAAAGTGACAGATCAATGTTGCTGCTTTAGCATGTGATCGATGGTCATGAATTAATATGGCTTTGTATCAGATCTTATCTAGGAAAAGCAGTCATTTGAATGGAGAGAGACATGAGTGCGAAGGAAGACTATTGTTGTTTTACATTTACACATGTATTACTAGCCGATCAATATATTGCAGTTTTGTGATGTGCGGAGATAATTGTAAAATACATAGTGGGTAAAATAATAGTCAAGTATAGCCTTTAAGGGATATGTATACTTGGATTGATATAATAAAATATGTTTGGGGTACGTGTGACATTGTTTTTCTTTTTAGGGTTGTAGCTTTTATGTTTCATAATAGGTGCATAAATGAGCTCCCAATTACAAGTGCAATTATTGGTCGCACGATGTATTTGCAAAGTATGAATTGTTTCTAAAGTAGACAATGTTTGATTGCTTTTCATTATTGATAGAAGATTATCAAGCCCTTCTTGTCCAAGTGGGAGATGTAATAACACATCCATGAGTGTGTTTTGATAGATCCATGAGGTGTGTTTGAGAGGCCCCACGAAGAGGTGTCTTCGAATGGCAACTTCTTATCTATTATAAGGATAGATAATTCAAAGGAGTGCAAGGGATAATGACATTCATACAGAAAACTAACATATGTTCTTCCCATTGTCTCCTCAAGAAACAAATACTCACACCACAAGTAAATATCATTACTTTGAGAATCACTCGTCCATTTATTCATGGAACATGAATATCTTCCTCTGGATCATATTTCAGACCTAGTTTAGTTGGTTGAAAATACGCAGAGGGGACACATAGGTATTTGATGAGATTCTTGGGCAATTCTGCAATCAAACATCAATAAAGGTTAGTCCAATTTCCGATGTTAAAATTCCAATAGTATCTAAAGTATGAAGTGACAAACATGATGAAAATTGGAAGGACCTTTTTTATTGAGTTGAAATGAATCATGAAAGAACGAGAGTCGTCGTGGAGATTTAGTGGTAAGTGATGCATGCGTGGTGAGGTGATTCGTCAGTAAGACTTTTTGTGAGTTGTGTGATGTAATCGGTGAGGACGGAATGAAGTGTATGAATGGGTGTGGGGGATTTCGGGAACATATGTTTGGCATGAGTATATCAAGCAGTAACGAACTGATAGAGTACGATCATCATCAAGAATAAGGGACGCATCCTAGCCAAGGATAAAGATCGGGATTGGATGGAAGCTTACCACCCATGCCTAAAGGTTAAACCATTAGTCGGGATTAAGAGCTTTTGGCTCACACAAAGAGTGATCACCCTCTCAAGAATAAAAATGCTAAGGGCAAACAATTCAACTCATAAAGAAGAATCTCATTCATTCAACATTATCCGTTACAATGGAGAACTCTCCTCATCATATAGAGGGACTCGGACTTAGAAAATATAAGAACAATAAAGACATGGGGATTAGACAATCAGGGGACTCCCGAACAGTAAAGTAAAGACACATGGGAACTAGAACGCAATAAAGCCCAGAACCAGAAATTATAATGAAGGAGCTAGGAACTTAGAAATGCATTAAAGACATAGAAACTAATTCTTATCCTTCCAAACTCGTGCTCCAGCGCTGACGAGCAACTAACGCCCGGGATATCTCTAAAAACCAAGGAAATGGACTTAGATTAGTCTCCCATTGATATGTTCTTGGTTCCAATGAAATCAGCAAGTTTTCTGGAGAATCGATAACTCTCTGGTTGTAACACATTGAAAACATGTATATCAATTCCAACATAGCAAGTTGTAACCATAATCTGTTCTTGGCCCAATGAACATAGACTTTATCTGTACTTGTTGATGGAAA
>JAGVVM010012874.1:0-10194 GCA_019149425.1 Psidium friedrichsthalianum
GGAAACTCCACGTCTCCGTCACCGCGCCATTGACCAAGGGCATAAAGACTTCATGACTGGGCTCGAGAAACCAATCGTGTTGGAGAAAACAACGTCGCAGAAGAAACGACTTCACGAAGAAGCAGATCTGCAGGTTAGAACTTTCATTTCCCTTGGTTTGGACTGTTTGGTGGCCTTCTTTTTTTTGGTATGATTCGGGCCTTATTGGCTATTAATTTGGGAGTTCGGCCTAATGTGAATCTCATTTTATTTTCGGGCGCTCGAGTGGGCTACCTTGGGCCCGTTGGAAAAAGAGAAAATAAAAAAATATAGTAATAAAGAATAGATTCTGGGCCAGGCCCATAGGTACCCTTTTAGACCAACCTAGGCTCTTAAAGCCTAGGTTAGATTCCGGTCAAGCGGGCCGGGTCAACTAGACCCGGTCCAAAATAAAAAAAATAAAAAAAAATAAGTAAATAAATAAATAAATAAAAATAATAAAATAAATAAAACAAATAAAAATTTTCCATAAAATGCAATGAAAGATTAAAAAAAAATCAAAAAATCAGAAAATTAATAAAAGGTCAGAAAAATTCTAAAAGTTTGTGAAAAATATCAAAAATTGGGAGAATGGGCTATTTTAACTAGTCTATCCTATTTTCGACAATTTTACCCTTCCAATCTTTGAAAATGACGATTTTGCCCCTTAGGGGCAAATTGTCTCGAAAAATTCTGAAAATTTCAGAAAAATCCCAGAAACTAGAAAACGGGTCATTCGACTGACCAATCCTATTTTTGGTGAATTTTTCCATCCCGATCTTTCAAAAATGACGATTTTGCCCCTTATGGGCAAATCGTCTAAAAAAAATGATGAAAAATTCAGAGAAATCTCAAAATTAGGAAATGGGCCATTCGACTGGCCAATCCTATTTTGAATGATTCCCTTCATAATCTTTTTAAAATGACAATTTTGCCCCTTATGGGTAAATTGTCTCAGAAAATTTAGAAAAATTCTCAGAAATTATGGGAGATAAGGAATGACCACATTTAATTGGTTTGGCCTATTTCCACTTCCCGAGCCTTGAAAAATGACCATTTTGCCCCTCTAATCAATTTGATCTAAATCTTTCCGAGTCACCTCAAATGATTTTTCATGAAATGGTACCAATAGGGCGTTAGAGTAATCTAGCGTAACCAAGTCTCCGACTCATTCTCTCTAGTTCGCAGAAATAAATTAGTTCTCCCGCTAATTTATTTAGGTTTCTAATCGACTTACCAAAAACGATTAGTAGCGACTCCAAATCTTAAAATCATTTAAATAGAATATCAACGTCGCGATTCGGTAGGGCTGGGAGAGTCCACGTTAGGTTAGTCAATTAATTAACCTGATAATCCGTTCACTTAGAAAATTTTATTTTTTTGGGTCGCGACAGTGATGCCATAGAGAATGGTAGATAGGAAAATCTTGACTGGTTGATACTGTCACTACGAAATCAATATTTACTTCAAAGCAGATTACCATCTTCGCATTCCGCTAGTCTGCTTCACCTATCTCCTCCTTTATTCGTATTCCGCTCGTCTGCCTTGATTTCCTCCTTGATAATGGCTAATCTCCCTGCCCATATCTTCCCAGCCGACGTTATGTTCAAATGGGAGAGGCTTTATCATCTTCTCGCCCAGGCTATATTCACATAGCCCATCATCCAGCGTCGAAGCTGAGATCCTTGGTCTGTTCAAGGAGATAAATGCTTCTTCGATCGAAGGCACCAACTTGGAGAGGGAATACAGGGCGTTCCCACACGTCTTCATCAACTTTCTGGAAGCTTGCCGGAACACTCAAGAAACGGTCACCTTAGCTCGCGTCAGAGAGCTCGCTATCAGGATCGATCTGAACATTGGAGTCTGCAGAACACGCGGCTACCCTGTACAAGAAAGCCATCAAGTCTGCCGAAGAACGGCCTCGCTATTGGTTCATGAGAGAGAGAAGCTGGTGGAGCGCCTAGCTTTGAACCAGACTACTTTGAGCAGACCCGAGAGATATCATGATGAAGTTCAGATGTGAGTGGCTGGAGGAGAGACTCGACGATCTAACGGCGGATATAGCTTTGAGAGAGACTTGATCGAGAATCTGAAATTCGCCGTTAAACATCACGAGTCAATGCAGCCAGACAAAAGGAGAAATGTACCCGCCTGTTCTTCAAGCTTGCAGATCTCGACTCCCAGATTGCTCAGGTAGGCAGAATATTAATTTCATGGAGAGTCAGTGAGCTCTTTTGTGATGCTTATTAGAGCTCAATTGGCTTTACTTTTCCTCCCCAGTGATCTGTTGTAATACTCCTTGATGAATGGATGAGAGAAATATTTCACATGTTTGTGTTTTTATTTTTCCGCCATGTCTTCTCTTCGTATAGCATGAATAACCTAAGGTACTGGAAATGCTGAGACTTAACGTCTTCTTGATGTTCTTGTTAGGTACGGTAGACGATGATATCAAGAACATTAAAGAAGCGTTCGCGGTGGCCCCCACCAGCTATATTGAAACTCGCAATCAGTCAGGTAAATTAAGACAGCTGTGACTACTCGATCAGTGCGCCAATAAATAACCCAAGCTACCTGCTGCGTGCCCCACTTCACTCATGCTTTTCTCTTCGACGTCCACTTATTCGTGTCGGTCGCTTGTAGCGTCGGGAGAAATGATTGTGGCCATGCTCAGTAATAAAATACTGGTCCTCCAAAATCCGCCATGTTGTTCGAATTCGAGGAAGCTAAAACGCAGGGCTTTGGTGGATTTAATCCGAAAGACATCGCGTGGTTGGATTAACATATTGACGCATGGGTTCTGACTACACAGTAGGAACCCTCTAATACATCAAAATGTCCCCACACTGATCCGGGCACGTTCACCACCCCCATCAAAATACATGACCCATACGTACACATGTTCATCGGTTGACACGATCCTGTCTCTAGGAGGATTAATCTCTTTGCTTGCCCCCAGAATTATTGGCTAGGACATCGGCAATTACCCATCCTTTCGTATTCTCCAAGATTATTTCTGGTATAATGTTGAATCCGATTTTGCTTCCGCCTAGGTTACCTATGATTCCCTGCAAAAGTAGAGGAAAATAATGAGTATGTGATCCATGAGAGGTCGGTCCATGACTCCTAGATTAGTCCAATCTTATTTTTTTAATTTTTTGTGATGAAATTAGACAATTTTCTAGGAAGTCTTGGTAAATTTTTCAAAAGAATTTTCTTGCTGATTTTTACAACTTGAAAAATGTGATAAAATCTCTTGAAGTTTAGCAAATTTCCCGAAGGGATTTTCTTCTTTTATCGAAATAAATTTTTAGGGGTAGATTTGTCAATAAACTTTACTTCTATTAAAGCAGGAAAAATGTGACCAAAATTTTTATTGGTCAACAGAAACTTCCCGAAAGGATTTTTCACATTCATTTTTTTTGAAATGGGATACCAATTTGATTTTTATTTTCTTTTGAAAAAAATGACCATGATGTTAAGTTCAAAATTTAACCGACACCTAACATGACCACCAAAAATAAATATAAGCTGAAGTTAGAAAACTTACTTCACCTTGAAAGAAATACCATGCAAATCACATAGGCATGCACATGAATCGTGAGTTTAAATCTTAGTCTATCTACCCTAAAGGCTGACAAATTGAAGCGAAAGACTTACGGCAAGGCGACAATCTCGCGCACATAATCAAGATTAGCCGTGATCCCACGACGTAATCAGGATTAGCCGGGCCTTCCCACTTCGGCTGCTTGAGCTAAAAATTAAAACCACCGCTTTGGTAATCTTACCAAGCCTGAGGCCTAACTTTTAAAACTCATTTTTGGAAAGAGGTTCGGGATTGAATCTGGACTAACTTTCGACATGATCTCACGGCAAACGCTAGAACCAAATCACAATACCATCCTAAAATTAGTGGCCTAGGTTCGGCCACGGGATGTGTGTGATGTAGTGCTAAAGCGATTAATCATGCACAACAATTAAATTCAATCACCGCTTCAAAATGTGCAAAAATTAAATTCCAATTCCCATACACCAAACCTGCAAAATAAGGGTTAGCCAAGCACTCCACCCCTTATAACTCCCATCTGCAAAACCATTTAACACCTAAAGAGTGAGTTCCAAGCAATTGCCAAATCAAATGAATTTTCATGAAATTTTTCAGGCCTAAATCCTCTAAGTTCTTAAATTTTCAAAAATTAAGAACACGTCCCCAGCAGAGTCGCCAAGCTGTCGCGACCTAAAATTCATTTTTAGGTTAATGGATTACCAGATTAATTGATTAAATTAACTAACCTAGTTCGAGCTCTCACAAGCTCTACCAAATTGCGACTTTGGTTTTTAATTCAAATGGTTTTAAAATTTGGAGTCGCCACTAATCATTTTTGGTAGATTGATTAGAAACCTAAGTAAATTAGCGGGAGAACTAAATTACTTCTACGAACCAGAGATTATGAGTTCGGGGACTTGGTTACACTAATTAATTAAAAACTAATGTCCTTTCGGTACCTTAATTTTATAGAAATCCTAATTTGGCAACTCAGGCTTGGTTTATTCCTAAGGCTCTAGTGGAGTGTTCTCTTTTTGTATTTTCACTTTTTTAAATGGATGCTGGATGGTATTTTTTTTTATTTTCAAAGTGTTAAAAATTCCCTGAAGCCGAAAGAGGGAGTGTGTTAACGACTTCTGTGCAGTGTTACAGTCTACTCATTTTGGGGTCTGGTGATTCAAAAATTAAATGGCAAGAAGTCAATGATAGTAAATAAAGACTTCTAATGGATGGCCAGCATTGACTCGGCTCTTCCCTTTGGGATTTAATAGTGCATGAATTAAATTGCAGGTATTTAAATGACGGTAAGTAAAACCTCCAATGGGCGGCCTAGCATTGGCTTGGCTCTTCCCTTTGGGGTTTAATGGTAGTACATGAATTAAATTGCAGGAATTTAAATGACGGTAAGTAAAACCTCCAATGGGCGGTCTAGCATTGGCTTGGCTCTTTCCTTTGGGTTTAATGGTACATGAATTAAATTGCAGGAATTTAAATGACGGTAAGTAAAACCTCCAATGGGCGGCTTAACATTGGCTTGGCTCTTTCCTTTGGGGTTTAATGGTACAGGAATTAAATTGCAGGAATTTAAATTGCAGTAAATAAAGGACCACCAACGGATGGGATTTACCCTCTCCATTTTGGGTTTGAATTCATTAAAATAAAATACAATGAATTGATTCGATAATTCGAATCAAAAATCCGCACGCAGATTGTCGCGACCCTCCCGAGAGTTTCCTTATCGGGTCCCGAGGGGGGCTAATGGATGGCTGGGCCCACTTTTTGAAGTATGGGCTTCGCTCGGGCCCTCCCAGGCCCATACCAAATCGCGTCAGGAAAGATTTTAAATCGAGGTCGACCTTAGTGTGGTCGGGTGACATGTGCTCAGTGTGCATGCCATTGGAGTCGCCACCAACCATTTATTGGAGGGTATGGTTGGAAACCCTATCGAGCGATTGGGAGGGATCGCTCGATTCTGCGAAAACCAGAGGTTTGGATTCGGGGACTTAGTTACGCCGATATTTCTATCGACGCCCTTTCGGTACCTATGTTGAGTGATTTTCCTATTCTAAGGGGTTCATGCAGGCCAGCTTGGGTGAGGTAGGCTCTGAGAGTCCAATGGGTTCATGCAAATGGGAGTATCTACCCTATCAATCACAATCATAGAAGTAAATGCGCAATCAGGGAATCAATTCATAGAGAAATCACATCAAAATCAGTCAAAGTAGGCTTAGGAGAGTCTTATGAAGGACCTAGAAAACATGTCAATTGGGTTCAAGGGTGATTTGGAAGGATTTGGGTCAGATTGAGCTATAATTCGGTCTTTTTTTGTGAAATTGAGGCCAAAAATGGATTTCCCACGATGGATTACCTTTGGAAATGAGGTTTTTGTGGAAAACTTGCTTGAAATTGGACGAAAACCCCAAAATTTTCTTTTGACCCGAGTATCCAACTTGCAAAATTCAAACATTTAAGGACCTTTTTCGCAAAAATTGATGCCACCAATAGATTTCAGAAGGCCAAAAACTGGGGGGTGACATGCCCCGATTTTCAATTCAGTCCCTAGAAAAATTTTAATTGCATTTTCAAACACTCTTGAGGACTAAATTGAAAAACTGAAAATTGCAACTTTGGTCTTTTGTGTGAAATTGGGCATTCGGTGGATTTTTGACTTGATTTTAATTTTGAAAATTATAAGGGTGGTGACATGACTTCACAAATGTAAAAACCCAAAATTACAGGATTAAATGAAATTTCCAGAATTTTTTTGGTGAATTTGGGAAATTTGACTTACAAGCAATCCTATTTCCAGATTAATTTTTTCAAATTTCTTTGGCCAAAATGAAGAGAAGAACAAAATAAAAATATGGACTATTTTTATTTATTTTTATGGCCGCAAATGCTATTTTTTATGATTTTTTTTAGTATTTTTCTATTTTCTGAAAATATTAAAAAATGCGAAAAATATGAAAATTATTTTTTGTTCAAAATTGGTTCCTTAGGCTAGGCTAGGGCTTCCAAAGTTGATTTTGTTTTTTTTCTCATTTTTTCTTGATTTTTTATGATTTTTGAAGATAAAATGCAATAATGACGAAAATATGAAAATTATTTTTTGCTCAAAATTGGATCCCTAGGCCGAACAAGGTCCCAAGCTGATTTTTTCAATTTTATGAATTTTTATGGATTTTCTAAAATTTTTAAAAATAAAATCGCTAAAAATCAAGTGTCAACAGCTGCCCCTCTTTGAGTGGGGTCTGTGAGAGATCACTCTCAAAGACAGGACGACACTTGATGCCTAGCCGACTCTACCGGAAAAAGTCACGCACTCCACCTCTATTTACTCTTTAAAAGCTCGAGTCCAAATTCCTTTTCTGTTCATTCTGATATCGGAGAGAGAGAGAGAGAGAGAGAGAGAGAGAGAGAGAAAGATTTAGCTGCGGCTTACCTGCTCGTCCCACGGCTGTCGTTGACTGCTGGTTGGAGATGGAATGTGAACCTAAGGAGCTATTATGAGAAACCCCTAAGGTGGTTGAGCTTGGATCCATATGGTAGGTCAACCCATTAATCTTAACCCGTATGGTAGGTCATCCCATGGCAGATTCTGGTGAAAGGACTCTACTGATTAAATTTGGTCATGATTTGACCCGTACGGTAGGTCAGCCCATTGAAATGCCTCTATCAAGGACTTGGTGCCTATATCAAGGCTTCATGAACTATATCAAGGACTTGGGTGCCTATATCAAGGACTTTGTGCCTCTATCAAGGACTTTTGTGCCTCTATCAAGGACTTGGGTGCCTATATCAAGGACTTTTGTGCCTCTATCAAGGACTTTGTGCCTCTATCAAGGACTTGGGTGCCTCGATCAAGGACTTGGATGCCTATATCAAGGACTTACATGCCTATATCAGGGACTTGGTGCCTATATCGAGGACTTTTGTGCCTCTATCCAGGACTTTTTGTGCCTCTATCAAGGACTTGGGTGCCTCTATCAAGGACTTGGTGCATATATCAAGGACCTTGAGTGCTTTTTCTGAGGTTTGGTTTACATCAAAATCTGCAGAAGCTCAAGTTTGAATCATTAGACGATTTCTTATATTTTGAATGTTTCAAGATTTTCAAAATGAGCCATGTTCTTGTGAGTTACATGGGCTCGCTCAATAACAGTAATGTGTACAAGATGGTTATCCAAGGCATCTTATATGTACATGCATTGCATGAAATCCCTTGCAGGGCTAATCTTTAGTCGATGAATGAGTTCAATCAGTCTTGTCAACTGGAGGATTTTGTCAGAGAGGACTTCTCACTGGATCAATTTCTGAGGGGTTTCATTTCCTTTCTTTCTCCTTTTCTAGGAAGATTTATAGGATCACTCGAATTATCGCTCGAAACCTATGTCAAGAATCTCGGGACTATTTGCAGTGAATACAACCTGATCGATCAGAGAAGGTCTTTAACGGACCGTAATGCAGGCTTGGTTAAAGGCTTGCGCAATGAGTGGGCATTAAAATCTTGTAAGTAATTTCTTCAGGTCTACAAGTCAAGAACCTTGAAGATCAGATAAGACCAGATTGTACTTACTCCTTTACGCAGTAACTTCTTGTGTGAAACCCCGTATTGATTTGAAACTTTTCAATCAGGAGAGGCTTTTGGGATAGGTTGTATTGTTGGTTCAAGGTAGGCTTGAGAAGGCCATCTTTAGCATGAGGGATACGATAGATTGGTGATCACCTTTGCGTCATTGCCAATGATCGTAGTCGTGGAAAGCGAATCTTTTACCTTTGGCCCCATCAGCAGCTTTCTGGATACTCACATTCGCCTAAACTCCCGGCTTTTATTTTGTGTCACTTGTTTGTCAGCAGATTATTTTGAGTATCTTGGCTTTTGCTTTTGTGAAGGGCTTTGGCCTTGCTTTTACCAGGCATTTTGCTTTTATCAGCCCCATTCGCCTTTTGTGTTTTTACTGTATCCTTTTTTTTGACTTCCAGATATTAATGTTCTTTTTCAACAATGGACTTGTTGGTCCAAGAATCTTTCCAAGCTAAGTGAGAGCGATGGCTCTATTCTCGACTTTACTCTTATTGGCAAATCATGCACGTTGCCCCAGTATAGGGAGGAGATCACCAATTGGGTTTAGAAATGAAGATTTGAAGGCTCAAATTGGCTCATCAAAGGATAGTAGTGTGTGAGATGAAGGAATGAACTGCTCTCTTTCACTTTGATGTTTCAAATCTCCACGGGGTGCCACCTGAAGTTACCACAAAAGGTTGATGCAAGTTAGCACAATAAAGTATTATCCAGCTCTCTTCTCCAAGGGGTCAACCAACGAACCTCCAACTTGCCCTAGTGTGGGGTGGTTCTTGACAGGGTTAATTTTTGAATTCTCCCTTTATAGGCTCAAATGGGCTTGCAAAGGATCATTGTGTTTAGGATGAAGAAATGAACATGCCTTTCGTCATTTCGGTCTATGTAATCACTGTAAATGATCCCTACGTTCCTGAACAAAGGTTTTTTCCCACCTTTCTCTTACTCATCTCTCAAGTGTGTAAGGACGTGTTTGGGCATGGTTTGCCTCTCATATGTTGGGTTACTCCAGTTTGACAGGTCTGACAGTCCTCATTTAAAGATCCACTTTTGTTTCATCAAAATTGAGCATCCATGGGAGATTGCCGTGCATGTAATTTTTAGATTTTCTCGGATAACCTCGAGACATACCTTTTCTGAGCGGGAATGCGAATGAGATTATTTCATGAAGTTTTATTGATAATGCGGTCTATTGATCATCACAGCGCAGTGAATTTAGAAAGTTCTTAGGGTAAGGGATACTTACCTAACTGCCGTGGCTGGAGTTCCCTGTTGAAAATAAAATGTTTCGAGAATCAGTGCCTATCCTGGTGTTTAAAATTGGAACGATACAACTTTCACCTTTGGCGCGAGCTGATTATGCTGATAGATAACCATCTCGTAAATTTCTCTTCCTTGTAATCTTCTGACCTGGAGGACGTTATTTGAGTTGGCTCCTCCCCTGGTGCCACTCTCAAACCTGCAATTCAAAGAAAATGATGCAAGTGTATGCATGTATGCATGAAATGCGTGCGTTGGTCTTTAATGCGACTCAGATACTCGTGAGGCGCAGAAACTGATCAAATCTTCATTTTATTCAAGATAATATTTCTTGACAGCATCCGCATTTACAGGACTTGCTAATTTCTCTCCGTCCATATTCACAAGAATTAAAGCGCCGCCACATAAAACCTTCTGGACTACATATGGACCCTCATAATTCGGTACAAACTTGCACCGGGATGGGTAACGTTAGTAAGCACTTTCTTCTTCACGACTACATCTCCAGCGGTAAAAATCTCTGGGTCTCACTTTGCGATTAAATGACTTCGCTACCCTTCTCTGATACATTTGCCCATGACAGATAGCCTTCAGTCGCTTTTCGTCAATAAGATTCAGCTGGCTCATGCTCTGTCGGACACACTCGGCCCTCTGACAGTTCTTGCTTGAGATAATACTCGTAAAGAAGGAATCTCAACTTCTACAGGAAGAACGGCCTCCATGCCATATACCCAAGAGTAGGGTGTTGGGCCCCAGTAGAAAGTTCGAATCCGAGGTTCGTTAAATGCCC
>JAGVVM010012875.1:0-15793 GCA_019149425.1 Psidium friedrichsthalianum
GCTCATTCCGTTTGATGTTCCGTCTTATGAGTCTCGAGAAACAGCAATGTCTTTTTCAACAAGAAACATAAAGAAAAGAAAGCGAGTGTATTTTTCTCCCCAAAATTTCAAACGATGCAACTAATACTTTCCTCACACTCATAAAGCGAAGACCACGGTGAATCAGAGGGGAACTCGCCATTACACTTGTAAGTAAGCAAGAACTCAATACAATCATAAATTCTCTCCAATTCTCTCGGGTGTGATTCTTGTGTTTCTCGGCTCGGTTCTGACTACGTCCGACCCTGGAGCAAGTGTATGATCTGTCAGGCTGACTTGGGATCATATCCTAAGGGCCGCGGAATCGTGAGATCGATAGTTCGACTTCAGGTTTGCGCACATAGTGGTAATCAGAGTGAGTTTCGACCCTTGTTCGAAACAACAGTAGCTCTTGACGATGGTCAAAGTTGGTGAGAAGCTGGTCGATGTGCTGCCTTTCCATGAGGAGTCCGACGATGAGCAGGTTGGAAGGGGCGTCAAGTGACCCACTGAGCAATCGGTCGCCAACCCCAGGAAGGGACGTGGAGTTCCTGGGACATATTGTGCGACATTAAGATCCGAATGGGCAAAGTTGAGCTGACCATTGCGAGTCGCAAGACACGATGATGGAGTTAGCCAATGACTTCAAGGAGCTTGGACAGGAAAGAGGAGCTGCTCACTAAGATGCGAGAATTCGAGAAAAGTACGGGGTGAAATCTAGGGGCAAGTCATGGGTGTTCTCCACGACTCGGAGGATCTCCAAAGGAGGAACGAAACCTTGGAGGCCTTGGTGGCGGCTATTCGTGCTGAGCTCAATGACATTTGTGGTGAATCGGCTGAGCTCAGTGCTAGAGTGGCCAACTTGAAGCTAGGCGTGTGGATGGGGCATACCCTGCACCGCCAAGAGTGGACGTCCCTCGGCGAAGGAGTTTAAGGCTCGAGGATGGCTAAAGATGTGGACAACTTCCTCTGGTACTTGAACCAATACTTTGAGGCCACTGAATTCGGGATGAATTGGCACGGGTAAACACCGCGGCCATGTACTTGAGCGAGAATGCGCTGCTGTGGTGGGTACTTGGAGCAGCGATAGGACAGCTGAGCCTATCGTCACGTGGAAAGCCTTTACGGAGAATTCTGAAGGTAATTCTTCCCAGCATATGCGGAGGAAGAAGTTAGAGATGTGATACGATGCCTTGAACAAAAAGGCCCGGTTCGAGATTAATGTGCGGAAGTTTTTTGAGTTGAAACTTCAAATCCCCTCGATGAACGATACGGAGGCCTACTACTAGTTCGTGGGTGGCCTCAAGCCTTGGGCAAGAATGAATTGAAGCGACAGAATGTGAGAGATCTCGTCATGGCTTTGACGATTGCTGAATCGCTTGTGGAATTCAAAGTGAATTGCCTAGCAAAACTTGACACTCGGCCTAGAATCAACAAGGGCACGAGTGGGGAGATCGAGGCAAGCCTCCCTGATACTATGGTGGGAAAAATTTATCCCTCATGCATGAGATGAAGCAGGATCCAGCAATGGTGGATACAAAGGAGGTAAACCCTATCCCCTTCAAGTGTTTCTTTTGCCAAGGGCCACATAAGTTTCGGGAGTACTAAACCTCAGAAAATCTCGGCGGCTATCAAGGCCGATGAGGAACATAAAGAAGCGACCAAGGTGGGATCGGTGCAGCTTCTAAACGTCATCCAAACCAAGAAAGCGAGCAAGCCAAAGGGGATGATGTTCGCGGAAGTGACGGTCGTGGGAACCAAGTGAGTGCTCTCATCGATACTGGTGCTTCTGATCTATTTGTATCGAAGAGGCTGCGAGGAAACTCAACTTGCGGTTGAGAAGAAACATGGGTGGCTCAAAATGGTGAACTTGGAAAAAGTCCCTACCCACGGCTTGGCTAAGGGACGTGGAGTTCACTGTGGGCTCGTGGAAAGGGCGAGAAAATATCGATGTAGTCGCTCTTGATAACTACGACATGATCATCGGGCTTGGATTTATCGAGCGAATAAACGGCATGGTCGTGCCGGCCATGGACTGCATGTGCATCTTGGATCCTCAATCTCAATGCATAATCCCGCTTGATCGTGAGCCGGGGAAGAATCGGAAGGTGATCTTGGCCATTCAACTCTCTCGAAAAACTCGAAAAGGAGACGAGACGTACGTTGCTGTGTTGAAAGCGGAAGGTGCTAAGATCGTTAGGGTTGAGACTCCGACGGAGGTGATGCAAATCCTCGATACGTTCAAGGATATAATGTCACCTGAGTTGCTAAAATGTTGCCACCAAAGAGAGAGGTAGATCACAAAATCGAGCTAATCCCTGATACTCGTTCACCAGCCATGGCGCCTTATCGCATGGCACCTCCAGAGTTGGAGGAGAAGAGGAAGCAACTTAAGGACCTCTTTGATGCCGGCTATATTCAACCGTCAAGGCACCGTTCGGTGGCCCGGTATTATTCCAAAGGAAGCATGATGGCTCTCTTCAAATGTGCATCGACTATAGAGCATTGAATAAGTTAACCATCAAGAACAGTATCCTATTCCTCTCATTGCAGACTGTTCGACAACTTGGGAGTGCTCGATGGTTCACGAAACTTGATCTTCGGTTGGGATACTACCAAGTTCGGATTACTGAAGGTGATGACACCTAAGATGGCATGCGTGACTCGCTATGCTTGTATGAATTTCTTGTGATGCCTTTCGGCATAACCAATGCCCCAGTAACGTTTTGCACCCTGATGACCTAGAACACTTGTCGGATGCTCAAAGAGCACGTCGAGCACCTTGAACAAGTGTTCCAGGTCTTGCGGGAAAATGACCTGTACGTGAAGAAGGAGAAGTGCGTCTTTGCACACAACCCGAAGTGCCGTTCCCCGGCTACATCGTCGGGGTGGACGAGTGAGGATGGATCCGGCGAAGGTCCAAGCCATTACAGAGTAGGAGCCACCGACAAACTTGACGGAGTTGAGATCATTTCTAGGTTTGGCGAAACTTTACCGACGATTCTCATCCGAGGACTATTCGGATATCAAAACTTCGCTCGCAGACCTGCTCAAGAAATGGAGGACGTGGAATGGGTGGAGCAAAGCCAAAAGGCGTTTGATCACCTAAAACGGGGATGACTGAGGAACCTGTACTTATGCTGCCTGACTTTACTAAGCCCTACGAGGTAGAGTCCGATGCTTCGGATTTTGCCATCGGGGGGTGTGCTCATGCAAGATGGGCATCCGTTGCCTTTGAATCTCGGAAGTTGAACGAGACGGAGCGGCGATACACCATCCAAGAGAAAGAGATGACCGCGGTGGTCCATTGCTTCGCACGTGGAGGCATTATCTCTTGGGGACACGGTTCGTTGTGAGAACGGACAATGTCGCCACGAGCTACTTCCAATGCAGAAAAAGCTGAGCTCGAAGGAAGCTCGTTGGTAAGACTTCTTGGCGGAGTTCAATTATGTCTTGAATACAAACCATGAAGACGAATTCTGTAGTGGATGCCTTGAGTCTAGAAGAGCGAGCTGGCCTCAATAAGTAGGCCGAATGTCCCTTGATCGAGAGAATCAAAGACGGGCTACAACATGATCCTGCGACAAAGACGATTCTCGAGTATGTTCGAGAGGGAAAAACCCTACCTTCTAGTGTGAGGACGACTCCTCTACACTAAAGGGAGGAGACTCTATGTCCTATATTCGGGAAATTGTGGAAGGAGATCCTGCAGAATGCCACGATTCGAAGTGGGCGGGCCATCCTGGAGTTCATCGCACCCTGGCGCTCGTAGAGGATCGATATTTTTTGCCGCACTTACGTGACGATGTAGAAGCCTACATGTGGACCTGTCTTGTATGTCAACAAGACAAGCTAGAACAAAGATTTCCAGCAGGACTCTTGAGCCACTGTAGATTGCGAAGAGACAGTGGGAGAGTGTCTCAATGGACTTCATCGTTGGGCTGCCCAATCCGAAGGATATCGCACCTTGATGGTCGTTGTTGATCGATTCTCTAAATATGCAACGTTCGTGCCTGCCACAAATGATTGCCCAACTGAAGAGGTGGCCGGATTATTCTTGAAGCACATTGTGACATATGGGGCGTGCCTCGGACAATTGTAAGCGATCGAGATCCACGATTCATGGGCAGATTCTGGTCGGAGCTATTCAAGATGTTCGGCACCGAGCTGAACTTTTCAACCAGTCTCCACCCATAGATCGATGGATAGATAGAGCGAATCAACACGCTTTTGGAGTGTACTTACGGCACTACGGAGTACTACTCAACGGAATTGGGCCAAACTGATTAATGTGGATCAATTCTCATATAATTTACAACAGAGCGAGTTGATCGGAAGAGTCCGTTCGAGATTGTGACGGGGCAGCAACCGCTTATCCAAGCATGATTGCAACGGGTTATCGGGGGAATAACCCGGCCGCATATCAATTTGTTCGAGAGTGACAAGAAGAAGCCGATTTAGCCCGCACTTGTCTTCACAAGGCGTCTAAACGAATGAAGAAGTGGCCGATCGAAAACGTCGGCACGTGGAGTTCTAAATTAGGGATCAAGTGCTATGCAAATTGCTCCTACGATACAAAAGGGGCACAAAGTTGCTGCGACAGTACGAAGGACTGTTTCGTGTGACACAACGAATCGGGGCAACGTATAGCTAGAGCTTCCAACAAAGTTGAAGATGCATCCGGTGTTCCATGTGAGTATGCTAAAGCCATTCCACTTGGATGAGGAGGAGCGGAACAGGGAGAATCATCACGGGCGCCACTGGAGCAAAGATGGCATATGATCGAGAAGGCGGTATCGTGTGCCCAAGCGAGAATATTTGATCAAATGAAAGGCTCTCCTAAGAGAGAAAATAGCTGAGAACCGGAAGAAGCGTTTGTGGCAATTTCAAAACCCATAGAGGTCTTCCATGCCAAGAAAGGCGACGAGGTGTCGCTCGGTTGAGTGGGGGAGAATATCATGGCCTGACAAATGAGATAGTCCCTTGATCCTGAGACGACCCACGGATCGATTTATAGATCGAACGGCATAAGGAAGGAAAGCCCTAAAACGGCCCAACCCAGTCACACATTCTCCAGACGATCGGGTATCCGAATAGAGGAGATTTCTCCAACCTTCAAGAGTAACTATATGGGCCCCTTTCATGAATTAATGGGAGGTGGGATGGTCGGGTAGTAAATGTGTCTAGTCGGATAGTTAATACATGGTTGGGGTGATGATTGCAAATAGTAAATACCCCGACCCCACTCGAGCTAGAGCTCTCTTTTGTTGTATAAGAGGGGATGAACCCCCACACTAGTAAGTAAACAAGAACTCAATACAACCAGAATTCTCTCCACTCTCTCGTGTGTTCTTGTGTCTTTTGGTTTGGCTCCGAGACACGACCCTCGTGAGTGTGATGATCTTGTAGGCTGACTTGGGATCGTATCCTAAAGCTGTGCGGATCATGAAATTGATAGTTTGACTTCAGGTTTGTGACACTTGACTATATGATTGTCAATTCGTTCTATTGTTCTTCAAACATTCTCTTCATTATAGCCACTACTGTAGAATCTGGTGCCAAACACACGAGTCTGTTCTTCTTTAATCTCCGTGGTATATCATATTCTGGGGAGAGTTCCAATGGCTACATTTGGCAGCAGAATTTTTGAATGGGCGCATCTCAGGATTATTAATCTGGTCATTTGACCATATCTCCTTCTAGTTGATTCTTGGTCTCATCATTTCTCCTAAAACTCACCAAGGTCGCCCCTGGGTAAAAATGTTCCCCGCTGACTTGTATCGGAATACCAGCTTCTCATCGAAATTCATCCTTCGATTTTTTATTTATATGGGTTATGTGGCTCTGTTCTGATGGGAGAATTTAAATTAGAAAATGCTTCGAAGTTTAACAATCTACAATTACAATACTCCTACTTGCTATAAATGGGAAATAAATTGCTGAAATTGAAGTACAAGGAACGGAAAGTGCAGGATAGTTAAACTACAAGCAGTCATGAAAACTTGAAAGAAACAGAGTATTTTTCTTTGATGTTTGTCCTCCTTCCTCTCTCCTCTTTTCTGATTACTTATTCACCTTGCATTCTCATTTACTTTGAGCAGTTATTCTTTAATTTCAAACCTTTGAATTTTAGCGCTATTGCTCATCTCCTATCAACCCACGATTCTCACAACTTCTCCATGAAAATCGAAATATTTTCTAATCCACTTGTAACCGCATGGTTAATTGAATCTTTTTGAATGACATCCATTACTTCCAAAAACTTGTTCACGCCCATGATTTTGCCTCCATATTCCCGGAATTTTAGGATACAATACCCATGCCACATTCTTGGGACTTACCGAATTCACGTGGACTGTATCCTCCATTCGGTATCTCTTTACACTTTCTTTTAAACTTCCCAAATGTAAAAACATCATCTTATTATCGGTATGTCGTTTTCTTCTTACCACATTTCAAGATTTATAGTAACGTCTTTCCACACGATATGTCATTTTCAAAATATCGAATCATCAAGAGACAACTTTCGATATCAACAGGAATATTTCAAGTACCGCACTCACGAATGAAATTTCACACCACACTAAACGAACTAAAGCAGGTGCCCCTGTTCAGCCACTTGATTCCTCTTCCTCGTCCACCACACCCAGCTTGTTTCCGCCTTCTTCTGCTCCTCCATTCAATGCCACGCTGACTTCGGCCGCCTTCGTGGCCACATTCTTGTTGAGTTCATCCGCCTTCTTCTCGCAGTCCCTCAGGAGTTCATGAATCCTCGAGGCTAGACTCGTCTTAGCTTGAGGAGATACGCCATGCTTGCCAATCATGGACTCCAATACTGCTTCCGAGAGCTGTTTGTTCTCTATCACCGTGTTCGAGGCTTCGGGTATGGATCCGTCTTCGGAGAAGGCAATCTGGAACCCAGAGGAGGAAAAGGAAATGATATATAAAGTTACATTGTGGCTCAAAGTTGCTACTTGCTTTAGATTTGACAACAATCAAAGAGAGGACAGCTGAGCCTGTACTAAGCAAAAAGTGGATGCACTCAGATTTTCGTATTTGTAAAAGTTGGTCGGAGATCAGCATGCTCACTAACCGTCAGCGACCCGTTTTGGCAATTGCGTGAATAGGATCGAGGCTCCAGGTGGGAAGGATTTGTCCTTAAAAGCCTCACGGAATTTCTCAACCGCAGCAGCCTCGGCGTCGGTGTAAGTTCTCATGGATTGCCAGAACTTGACGCAGTTCTCGGTGACCTTCTCCGCATACTGAGCTCCCGTCAATGGCAATATCATGGTCACGCGAGAGAACTTCTCAAACGGACCTGTGTGAATTTGCCACACCGATTAATCATCCCGATCCAAACTTAAGCCAATGACTACGAAAACAAAGCCAAAATTGCTTCCTAAGCATAAGCTATGTAAAGAGGGAAGACACTCGTAGTCCGCTTCATAATGAATCACTGAATCAGTTAGGGAGTCTGAGCGCGAATTCAGTGTCAAACGTCAACTTATCTAGCATTATTGAACGGTGAAACTGGAACTAATTCTAAACTGCAACTTAAAGTACAGTATGGACAACTCCCCTTGTCTCCCACACAGAACAGTTAGTTTGTTCCTTCTTCGTCTCCCATTGAGGAAGGGATAATGACACAAATGACCCACGAACTTTGACCAAATGTAAGATGTAATCCCTAGAATTTTATTTTATTTAATGCAGTGCTTGTACTTTTGATACATCTATATAAATGTTCAATGTTTATCATTCCTTTTTTCAAGTTTAGGGACAACACTGAACATTTTTTATATAGTGTAGAAATTAAATCGAATATATACCAAAAGGTCAGAGAATATTGAACATTTTCATATAGTCCAGAGATTGGATCGAATATATACCAAAAGGTCAGGGACCACAATGAACAAATTAAAATAGGAACAAATTAAAATATCAGGGATGTCATTATACATTAGGCTAACTTTAGGAAACACGTTGAATGAATTAAAAATTCAGGTCAGGGAACTACAAAACCGAAATCAAAGTAACAAAAACTAAAATCGAAGTAAGCTTAATGAAACCAAAGCGAGAACAGACGGGGAACCGAAGAGTTAGATATCCATCTTGCAATTGGTTGGATGAGGGAGGACTAGATCGAAATGTCCCCTGCACAACACAAGAATGACAGATGAAACAAGAGAAGCTCCTCCTACGCCTTGTCTCCCCAGCAAGGTTTGCATCACAATTATAAGGCCGACAAAGCTTTCTTGCACGGAATCGTGGACAATCAAAGCATCCGTCAGTGCATGCCGGTGCATCAATCACTACAGATGGTCTAGCACAGTCTAGACCAGGATCTTAAAAACAGGGTAAGACGGCAACCGATCCATGGGACCGAGATCCGGTTTGAGGTCCATTTCAGTCTAGACCGAGAACCAAATTGAGCCGGTATTGACAGGTCGAGTCCGGTCATGCACCCGCTTAAAAACTGGCCTTGTTAGGCTACAATTATGTTACATCAGTTTGTTCGATCATTAAGTTTCTTTACTATTCGTTTTAATTTAATAGATTAAAGGTAAAAGACAAATGGTTCATATATTCATATGTTGTTTTCAAAGTTCCATACATGGTAGACAGTTCAAACGGGTAGCTATATATTGCTCTTCAGATTTTCTATATAGGCAAAATAGGTCAAGAACTTATACTCTAACCCACATTTAAAAGTACGACTATATATGATTACTTAACAAACTTAAGTAAGTCCGGTCAATAGGTCTTAAATAAGCCATAGATGGGTTAACTATTTCAAGTGAGTCATAAAAATATATATACTATTATTTTTTATTCTTATTTTTATTCTTTATTTTTCTTTCTTTTACCATTTTTTTTTTTGGATGAGTCCAAACATGGTTGTTAGCAGACAATAGTTCTTAGCAGACCCTTGCCGATCACAGGTGAGGGCTGCGAATCACTCACCAATCTAGGCAGGTCGGCCCCTCGCTTGTGGTTGGATGGGCCCTCACTTGTGGTCCGTGAGGGTAGGGTAGCCATCGTGTGGCACTTTGAAACAAAAAGAAGGGAAAAAAAATGAAAAGGAAAAAATAAAAAAAAATTCTGATTTTTTATTTCTTTATTTTTATTTTGTTTCTTTAAATACTTATAAAAATTGTACATAATATTTTAGTAATATAAATTTTTTAATAATTCACAAGTTTTGCAAATTGGATTAAATATGGAATTTTGTTTAGAAATATGAGTCGCGCTCGGTATGAGTTGGAATGTGTGTTGGATTTGTACTGCATAAAATTGAGTCAAAATAGATTAAATAGGTCAATATGGATTGGACCATATTCGTCTAGACGTAAATTTGATTTGATCCATCCGTTTGACGCCTTTTTAAAAATTAAAAAAAAAAAGAAAAAAAGGAAAATGCTGACGTCATGTGAGGTGGAACCAAAGGCACAAGTCAACTCGCCGTTAGGTCGGCAAGAGAAGTGCCATAGACGGGCAGATCAGAATTTGCTCCGACGACGCGAGAGGATCCGGCGCATCATCATCGGATCCGCTCAATAAAAAAAACCATCGTCGGAAACTTTGAAAAGTCATAACTTGCAGATGATTGGGGCCATAGGTAGCTCGATCGCACCGCGCCGGTGAGTGGGGACACTGACCTGTGACGATGTCTCTGAAGAACTCGACGGAGTCGCCAGCTCCTCCGCGCTCTTGCCGCTCCACTTGGCGGCGAGCGACGGCAGCGCTGCGTCTCCAAGTAGACGCCGATCGCCGTGAACTTGATGAACTGCCCCTGGATCTCCAGACCTCTCACTCCTGCCCCATCCCCCCAACCAAACAAAAACATGACTTTTCCTTTCCCTTTAAAGAACGAGATATAGAAACAACAACGACGGGCAAAACCAGAAATCTCACGGAGCACCTGCGCCGCCGAGGAAGAAGGTCTTGGCGGAGCCAGGCGGTTTGACGGACGGCGGGAACTTCACGGACTCGACCTGGACCTCGCTGACGGCGGCAGAAGGGGCAGCGCCATCGTTTGCTAGCTACTGATTCGGTGAGGTCTTGCAATGTCGACGGAGGAGCGCGAGTTTTCAGCGAGAGCTAGAGCGAGAGGACGTGGTGTGGAAGTGGGGAGCTTCGGGGCTTTATTAATGGAGGGAGCGAGAGCGAGAGGGACGGAGGGTAGACACGGGTCCACGGCGTCGGTTCGGATCTTGCCATCCCATCCACTACCCTTTGACCCGATGCATGTGGAACGTCTGATTCAACAAATTCTATCGAGAGATCAAATGATCTAACGATCACATTTGCTGACCCCATTCGAGCTTAGTCCATTAACCGAATAAGATTAAGATGATATGTGAGATCCGACCCACTACGTTTCACAAGCTCTAGTCAATATCATTAATGGTGGATTGTATTTGGTAAGAAGCTATTCGTAGACAGCGAGAGCTTTTCGAAAAGAAGAAACTTATCGTGAACTTTTCGATATAATTGTGCACTTTCAATTTCGGTGATTTGAATAATCTCTACATTTTATGAAAATCCTATAGACAATCCTGAATCGTCCGCAATGATAAATATAGGGTAGCAGCATCGAGAGTCCCTAAAATTCGGCTCATCCTTTAATGACGTCCTTGGACTTTTTAGCTTATGCCATATGTGGTCCTTCCGCTAAAAATTGATAAATTTTTGCTTATGTAGGGGAGGTAAGGATGGGAAGTGGCATTGGAGGTAGGTTGAAACGTGGATGCAAAAGCACCAGGAACCAGATCACCTAACATTAGACTTTTTGTGACATGGTAGAAATTGAGAGAGGATTGAGATTTAAAATTTTTCTAATCCTAAAAAAATTCCTACCTAATTTTTTTCCCTCCCTCTTAAACAAATGACTTACCCCATTCTTGGCTATTCAAATGGAAACGGGACGGTTTATTTGAGCAATGTTACCCATGTCACAGAAGCTCCAATATTAGATGATTCGGATCCAAATCACCATGGCCTTCACTGGTCACTCTTCTCTTCTCGGCCTGCCTGGACTCGTTCACTTTCCTTGAACTCTCGCATCAACCCCCTAAGGATGACCAAATGTTTAAAAAGTAAAAGAAATAAGCCTTATTGGTTGCTCAATAATACCCACTCAGTAATTTTTTTTTCCCGTTCGAGTGAGCTTACGTGGCTGTCGACGCAGCAAATGATGAAGGACGTGTTGTCGGAGAGAAAATGAAAGGCTTTTTACAAAAAAGGGGTCTAAAATTTTTAATTTTTACAAATTTGGGGTTTTCAAAAAAAAAAATTACAAAACGGGGCTTGTTCGGCACTTTAAGTGCCGAACGGGAGCTGTTCGGCTCTTGAAGAGCCGAACAAGGAAGGGGGGGGGGGGGCGGTGGGTGGGGTGGGGGGGGGTTTTGGTTAGGAAATTTTTTTTTTTTTTTTTGGATATTTTATAAATATGAATATTGTATTTAAAATTACGAAAAATATCTAAAAATTATTTTTTACCCAAATTGGGTTTTTCAGGCTTAGGTAAAGCTTTCAAATATGATTTTTCAATTTTATATTTTTTTATTTTCTAATAATTTTCTTTAAAAACTTGATTAAGAAAATCAAGAAAAATGAAAATATTAAAAATCAACTTTGGAGACCTTGGCCAACCATAGGGAACCATTTTTGAAAAAAATAAATTATCATATTTTCGCATTTTTAGTATTTTTCTGAAAATATAAAATACTTCAAAATTAATAAAAAAAAATAGCATTTGAGGGCAAAAAAGTGTTCACGAAAAAAAAGTCAGTATTTTAAATGGAAAGGTATTTAAAATAAAATATTGGCAATCTTTCTGTATTTTTTAGGCCACGAAATCTATTTTTTTTATTTTTGGATATTTTGTTATTATGGATAAATTTGTAAAAATTACGAAAATTTAAAAAAATTAATTTTCTTCCAAATTGGATCCTCAGGCTTCACTAAAGCTTCTGAATATGAATTTTCGGCAATTATAGATTTGTTGTTATAGATATTCTATTAATTATCTTAAAAAAACTTGATTAAGAAAATCAAGAAAAAATGAGAAAATTGAAATATCAATTTTGGAGACCTTGGCCAAGAATAGGGAACCATTTGTTTGCATTAGAAATATATTTTCATATATTTTTTCGCGTTTTTAGTATTTTTTCTGAAAATAGAAAACATACTTCAAAATTAATTAAAAATAGCATTTTAGGGCAAAAAAGTGTTGACAGAAAAAAATAGTCAGTATTTTAAATGGTCCAACATGGAAAGGTTTTTAATAAATATTGGCAATTTTTTCTTAATTTTTAGGCCACAAAATCTATTTTTTTATTTTCGGATATTTTGTTATTATGGATAAATTTGTAAAAATTACGAATATTTGAAAAAATTATTTTTCTTCCAATTTGGATCCTCAGGCTTGGCAACTCCATGGACAATAACACCTTATTCCTTCGAAATGACAAATTATCGAGCTTTCACTTGATATCTTTATATCCTCAATGGAATTAAGCTCTATGTTTAGTACGATTTCCACTTGACCGTCCATCATATTGAATCCAATTGAAAATTGAAAATATGTCTTTATCATTTTATCCAAGAAGACACAAATCGAATTTTTTGTTTTAGCTTGAACCTCTTTGATGTTAATTTTTACAACAAATACTATTCATGCTGTTGGAGTAATTAAATATTAAACGTCACATTCATCTAATAGTTTAAATTTTTGAAACAGTTGGATGTCTCTCTTTCCTCATCCTTGACTATTTTCTTCTTTCTTCCATTCTTCACCCTTGTCCACTTCCAGTTCTTAGTCCTCCTCTTCTTCTTCCTCCCCATGAGAGTACAACCTTCCCCATTCGTATCGGCCTTTCCAATCTCGGGTTGACAATCCTCGCAAAACCAAAGAACGTCGCCATGGAAAATTACTGTTTCTAGGCAATAGCTGAAAAAAAAAACGAGAAAAAAGGCGGACAGTCAAGATTTCTAACGGTGAGCTTCACTTGCATCATGCACACACGAGCGCAAGGGTGCGATGGCGATCTTACCGATGAACGGCATATTTCTTGCAGCCATCACAATAGATCAAAATTTCTTCAAAGCCACGGTCCCCACAGTGTAGGCAAACAGTCGCCTGCAAGAATTTAAAACCAGCGTAGACTTTGAACCTTATTTGGATTTTTTGGCATTTAAAATGTGCAGTCTTTAAAATCGATCAAGCTAATTCTAATAGAATGGAAGAGAAAATCACGATCTTTGTGAAAAACAGCGATCGAGGAATTTAAAAAAAAAAGGAATGGTTGGAGCTTGGCCAACCGAGGAGAAAGAAGAAAGAAGAGAGACGGCCAGAGTTTGCGTACCATATCTTTCGCCGGAGTTACTCCCATGAATGCAGATTCTCTGTCCTCGCCGTGGCAGCAAAGATAGTCGTCACGTTCGGTTTCTCTCTGTTTTCTCTCGATACGTTCTCCGTTTCTCTTCTTCTTCAAAGTGTCTTCAGATCTCGCTCTTTAGCGATTCTTATATAAAAAATTTTTCATTATAGAGACGAATCTTTGCCGCGTGAAAAGGGCAGAGATAACGTGCGGAAAAGAAGGAGCAGAGGGGGGGCCGTGGAAAAAGACGAGGAGACGGTAAAAAATTGGTAGGGGACCTCTCCAGTTTGCACTTGCCAAAACTGGAGGAGGAGGTGGGGGGAGCCCCCTCTAGTTTTCTGAAAAAAGTAAGAGGGGAGGGGTCTAATTCGTTAAAAATAAAGGAGGGGATGGGGGAGGCCCCTCTCGTTGAAAATAAAGGGGGGGGGGGGGGGGGGGGAGAGGCCCCCCTGTTCGGTCTCTTGGTTTCCCTGCGAAAGTCTCTTGTCCCATCTGCTTTGGAAACCAAAAAGATATTTATAAAATATCCAAAAATAAAAAAATAAATTTTATTTTAAATACCTTCCATTTAAAATACTGACTTTTTTTTCGTGAACACTTTTTTTGCCCTCAAATGCTATTTTTTTTAATTAATTTTGAAGTATTTTTATATTTTCAGAAAAATACTAAAAATGCGAAAAATATGATAATTTATTTTTTTTCAAAAATGGTTCCCTATGGTTGGCCAAGGTCTCCAAAGTTGATTTTTTAATATTTTCATTTTTCTTGATTTTCTTATCAAGTTTTTAAAGAAAATTATTAGAAAATAAAAACTATAAAATTGAAAAATCATATTTGAAAGCTTTACCTAAGCCTGAGAAACCCAATTTGGGTTAAAAATAATTTTTAGATATTTTGTAATTTTAAATACAATATTCATATTTATAAAATATCTAAAAATAAAAAAAATTCCTAACCAAAAACCCCCCCAAACCCCCCCCCCACCCCCCCCTTCCCTTTTCGAGCCGAACAAGGCTGTTCGGCTCTTCAAGAGCCGAACTAGGCTCCCGTTCGGCACTTAAAGTGCCGAACAGCCCCGTTTTGGTAATTTTTTTTTTAAAAAATCCAAATTTGTAAAATTAAAATTTTAGACGCCCTTTTTGTAAAAAGCCCAGAAAATGAAAGCGGCAACATGCACAAACATGCCGATGTTGAAACTGAGAAGTTGAACAGGAGGATGGAGCGCTTCGATCCACGATAAAATGACGGCTTTTCATGTACCCTCGCCCACCGAATTTTCGCTGAGACGACTTGTCCTTTGGACACGTCGTCACCGTTTGGCGTGCTGACTGTCAAATCAACTGGATTGGATGGAAAGTTAAGTTGCGGTTTTTTTTTTTCCCATTTGAACAAAGTGGAGATTTTTTTTTTAGTTATTGGTTCCATATTTCAAATTGAATGGAACTTGGAATTTTCTTTTTTTTTTTTAAGGGCAAACAAGAGAATGGAGAGAGATGATTAGCACTAGCAACTCCTTCCGGATATTATCATTAGAGTCTGAGATTCGCCCGGAGATGTTTGATATCGAGTCATAGCAATACTGCACCATCTGCGCCTCAAAGGTTCGAGATAGGCAAGCCCCCCGTTGGAAACATTAACGTTTAGGTTTATGTGGTGGATCTTATTTGGGTTTACTACTATACCCATGTTCATATTGACGTAAAGTGAGCCGGCTCCTTCTGTTGTCTCTCTTTGTTCTTTTTGGCTCGTTGTCTTCTTCCTCTGACCCAGACGCCTCCAGCTCACACCTCAAGCTATCGTTCAGACTTCGAGCTCTTCCAGTTCCCTTCACCAATTTCTCCACCCATCGAACAGTCCTCTCTCAAAGTCTCCAACCTCTAGAGCAACTGTGGAATTTTCCTTTCTTCAGGATTCAACGATCTAAACCAATCGAGCTTTTCTCCACGACCAATGCTAACCTCTCAACAAACGAAATCAGAATCGCTACCAATCGGTATGGCGGAGGGAATCGGAGGACTGAGTGCCCTGGTCGCGGTCACGCCGGTTCACAATAGACAGAATTGCTGATTCATGGATTGGAGAAGTATTGCAAAGGATGAGAAGCTGGGGAAGTCGATCATGAATAGCATAATTTTTTTGGAGAGACGTCGCTAGTTCAACCCCCCTTTCTCTTCTTTTTTGTTTTTTTTCGCTTTGCTAAAATAACGTAAACTGTGAGGTTTGAAGATCATGAGGCTGAGTAGAGGTTGGAGAAAGGACTGGCTGGACCTTTAGGTGCGGGCGGTGATCAAGGGGACGACGACGCCTGAGCGCACCGCAGACAAAGGGGTGGTCGGTTGCTGCGGCTGTTCAGGGTGGTCTCGCTGGCGTAGAACGGGCGAGATGCTCGG
>JAGVVM010012876.1:0-10098 GCA_019149425.1 Psidium friedrichsthalianum
TTACCACAACTCATTGAACTCATGAATCGAGCTTGAAATCATGACAGCAAATTCTAACGTGTGGACTAAATTGTACCTTATCAAAGGGGGGCTGATAGACACATTGAACGTATTAATTGAAGGGATAGGACAACTACATTGGATGAGTGAAGACATCATAATAAGTTTTAGTACATTCTACGATGATTGCAGGTGGAGATCCACGGAATGGACAACAACGGTGGACCTGGGTACATCGGCACTGGGTGCTTTCATCGGAGGGAGACACTGCGCGGGAGAAAGTATAGACGGGGAAGTAAAAGCGAGTCCTTGAGGGGGGATCACCACCACAGGATACAAGACAGTGCAAGTGTCCTAGAAGAAACATGCAAAACACTAGCCAACTGTGGTTATGAAGAGAACACTGAGTGGGGAAAGGAGGTCTCTCTCTCTCCCTCTCTCCCTCCCTCCCTCCCTCCCTCTCTTCTACGTTTGAATGTCCTAACATGCACATATTGTAGGAGCGATTGAGTCTATGTCATTCTGATTAAGTTCAAAGATTAAGGAACAAAAGCAATTGAGTCTCTTATATCATTCCGGATTTTGATTAAACCAGAAGCACTGCTTGTATCACGATTAACCAAAGACTGGACTGGGAAATTCAGCCATTGGAACTGAAATAGGCCATACAGGCAGGCTTTGAGCACTAGAATATGAAAACACACAGATGCAAAAGCATCCATGTAACAAGTCTTGTCTGAATTGCAGATGGGTCTAAAGTATGGCTGCCTGGTCGAAGATGTCCTTACCGGTCTCGCGATACATTGCAGAGGTTGGAGATCGGTCTATTTCAACCCCGAAAGGAAAGGCTTTCTAGGAGTCGCGCCCACAACATTGTTGCAGTCCCTAGTTCAAAATAAGAGATGGTCTGAAGGTGGATCTCCAAATCTTCCTATCAACTTACTGTCCCCTGCTGTATGGACATGGAAAAATCCCCCTGAAGCTCCAACTTTCGTATTGCGTCTGGTTGCTTTGGGCGCCAAATTGCTTGGCTTCTCTATACTATGTGACCATTCCATCACTCTGTCTTCTCAGAGGCATCTCCTTGTTCCCTAAGGTAAACGTGGATGACCTTTCTTGGGAGGATTAATTTTCATTTGAACTTTCTACATGTAACTACAAGCAAGTCATTAAACACAAGAAAAATTACGGCCACACCCGCTCTATTATAGTTTCTGCTAGCCATTTGATCAGCCTTAATTTGGCCACTTGACAATAGAACATACTTGGCTGTGATATAACCAAAGGGCAGGGCATCCACATATATATTTGATTCAAATGTCATTTGCTCGATCTAATAGTTTCTTGCAAATCAGGTATCAAATCAGTGGAGCTTCCCATTCATCTACACCTTATGGCGACTAGTGCATACAGCGCAGGAGAATTCGTGTGGTGCGGAGGCACTCTTCGCGGTTGGTGGAACGACCAAAGAATGTGGGTCTATAAGAGAACAACTTCCTATGTCTTTGGCTTCTTGGATAACATTCTGAGGCTGCTGGGTATTAGCAAGTCTGCCTTTGTCGTCACCACGAAAGTGGCAGATGACCATATCTCAAAGCGGTACGAGCAGGAGCTCATGGAGTTTGGCGCACCCTCTCCTATGTTCACTATCCTTACAACCCTTGCTTGGCTCAATGCATCAAGCTTCATTGGAGTTTTACTGAAGTTAGTAGTGCATGGTGAGACTCTAGACCAGCTGGCTATGCAGATCATGTTGTGCGGCTTGCTTGTCTGTGTCAACCGGCCTCTATATGAAGGGATTTTCGTACGAAAAGACAAGGCAAGGATGCCCACCTCAGTGGCATATAAATCCGCAGTCTTTGCTCTAGTAGCCTGTTCTTTAGCCTGTGTATAATCTACCATTACACTATATCCGCTAGAAGTCGCCGAACTTCATAAATATTTGTATCATATGCTAGACATGATACAAAGTTAAATGCCATCAGGACCTGATGAGAGAAACTTTCTGCTGCTGTTACTTTGTCCTAGTTTGTGGAGTCTTTTATCATTCCCATTATTGACGATCTCAATGAATTTATTGTACAGTACAATAAAAGCTAAACTAAATGTTGAGATCTCATTCTTCTTATCTAGAGAAATCACTAAACATCTCTTAGTTCACCAGATATTCTTTAAAAATAGGCCAGTAACGGAAGTACCAGAAGCCATATACTACAAGGCGATGGTTTAGCAGGGTTTTGACAGACTAAATGTAGGTGTCGAATCAAAATTCAAAACTTCTTGTTCTTGATATTATCCGAAATGGAAACAGTGCAGCAAAGTCAATTTAACACCTGCAGGTTGAAACCTATCAACACCTGCTGCTCCGGTTCCACTTCCTTGCCACATGTACAAATATAGAAGCAGTTGCTGATAGTTGTTTTCTCAAAACTTGTTGACAGCAGACCAACATTAATAACAGGAGAAGTGGTGAATGATTATGTGCTTGGTGGCAGAACTATGACGGGACTGTCAGATTTTGCGGAAGGGTGTGTGGAAGTGTGTGAAATATAGCAAGGGAGCAGAGAAATGCCAAAGGATTGACGAAGGAATAAAGGATAGAGAGATTTGTTAGTGTTATAGGTTAGAATATCACCTAGAGGGTGAATAGGTGATTTTAAAAAAACTTGATAAATTAATGCGGAAGTAAAACAATCAATTTTTTCCCCTGAAAAACAATGAAGTTGAGTGTGATCAAAATCAAGTGAAAATAGAGTATGAATATTGTCGGTGGTACGATGATATTCACGTGTGTGCTCGATTCTATCAAATGTACTAACAAGAGCTTGGAGATAACGGAATTTGCCCATAGAATTTATAGTGGTTTGGCTTAGTGCAGGCCTACATTTATCCTCCCACACTGACAACCTACAAGTTGAATTCCATTAATCAATTAATAAGATGTTACAAAATTGAGTGAAGTTTGACGGATCTTAGTTTCTCACACACTATCACTCTTCCAATACCTCTTCAAGGATTATAATTTGTACCTCATAGAAAATAAGTATGAAACTCTCTTGAACTTTGAAATTTTTTTTATTCTAGATCTCTCTCTATTTCTCTACCGTAAATTGGTCTTCTTTTATATTCTTCCACTTCCAATCTACCTGTTGGATAATATTCAAAGGATCACTCTCCAATAAACAGATTGGATATGATTGTATAAAGAAGATTGAGTAGCATTTGAGGATAAAATCTGAATTTCTGTTAATTTGGCTGCACATAGAAACGAATCTTGGTTTTCATAAGTGAAGTCCTTAGTTTTAAGGAAGGTAGCTTGTCTTGGAAATGATTGCCAATCAATCAAGATGTCTTGCATAAAGATTTGCATCGCAAAACTATCTTTGAGATTGAAGATCCATCATTGCTTTGGAAAATCCATGCCAGATTGCTAACTGTGATGAAATAATCAACAGCGCTTGTGTTTGAATATAAATCCATAAATAGACATCACAATATGATAATATTCAACTTTCATGGAGTCTATGCTCAACTAATATCCAAATAATTACTTTGATAATATCCATGAAGTAACACCTGAAGAAGAACTCTTGAATGCATTTATCAGATTTAAGATAAACTAAAGGTAATATTGTCATCTTCAAAACATATTAGGAGGTTTTCTCACCATTAGTTGGTTTGCTAAGTGTTGGTCTGCTTAGTATAAGATTTGACATCCCCCATTGCCTATATATAGGCACACCTATGACTCTTCGTTGCACAAATTATCGTTGCATGTCAAAGAGATTTTTTGCTTTCATTCTTATCCGCACAATTCTAGAGAATTCAACACTATTCTTAGAATTTCTTATGAATTCTAGACTCTTCTAGACAAATCCTATATGTCAAACTATTATGAAAATTGGAACAATGATTTTAAGACTTTTCCTTGATCCAATTTTTGTGATATTGCAAGCATGTTTCGTAACATCTCAAACTTGGCTGGTGACGGTGCTTTTGTAAATATGTCTATGACCTGATCATCTATCATGCAATATTTGAGCTCGACATCTCCATTACTTTCCACTTCTAGTATGAAGTGATATTTGATGTCGATATGTTTAGTATTTCCATGAAAGACAAGATCTTTCGATACGGCGATGGTGGACTTGTTGTCATATAATGTAAGAGTTGGTTCTGTCCGTGCTTCTTCAATGTCTTCTAGGATTATCTAAAGTCATAGTGCTTGACTTGTAGTTGTAGCAACTGCAACATACTAAGCTTATGCTGTAGACTGTGCCACTCATTTTTTTTTTTTGGCCCATGAGAAAAGTCCATAACCTAGTGTGAAAGCATAGCTAGTCTTGTTCTTCCTATTATCAAGACGTCAGTGTAACCAACGACCTTAGCGATATCAAATGCGGTACTTTATAGTTTCTCGTAAGTATCTAAGAATTTTCTTAGAAGATCCAAAGTGAATTTGACTCGAACTTTGCATAAATTGTGATAGACATGCAATACAAGACTCTAAAGATGACTCCCATGAGATTCTTGTTGCCGTGTAGTCTTCGACCACAAGGCTCTAGAGGTGACTTCCACGAGACACGCATCGTCATGTAGTATTTAGTCCTTGATCAGTCCAAATCACAATTAATTTTACAAACCAAAAATGTAATCTTTATGCAACACAACTCATCCGTCAACAATACTTTCATAAAGCATTTTGCAAATCATTTCCGGATCGTTCCACAAACCATCTTGCAAAGCAGTATATAAAACCATCCTTAAATCATTAACAAATACTAAAAGACAGTAAATGTTCTAGCCATTATTTAATTCATATATAACTAAGCCAAAAGAAAATGCTTTCGAAATATGAGTTTGCAAGCTCGAAGAAAAGATAGCACCACTCATCTTAGGACCGTCTATGACCAAATAACAAAAATACTTGAATCATCGAACTCGCGATCCTAACAAATAAATGAGGAATAATGTCAAAATCAAGTAAAACTCCATCTCAACAATGAATCAACTAAACTAAACTTAAACGCTAACAAAACAACTCCTATGTGGCAACAAATAGCACACTCAAAGCGATTTTGTTAGCGTTTAAGTTTAGTTTAGTTGATTCATTGTTGAGATGGAGTTTTACTTGATTTTGACATTATTCCTCATTTATTTGTTAGGATCGCGAGTTCGATGATTCAAGTATTTTTGTTATTTGGTCATAGACGGTCCTAAGATGAGTGGTGCTATCTTTTCTTCGAGCTTGCAACTCATATTTCGAAAGCATTTTCTTTTGGCTTAGTTATATATGAATTAAATAATGGCTAGAACATTTACTGTCTTTTAGTATTTGTTAATGATTTAAGGATGGTTTTTATATACTGCTTTGCAAGATGGTTTGTGGAACGATCCGGAAATGATTTGCAAAATGCTTTATGAAAGTATTGTTGACGGATGAGTTGTGTTGCATAAAGATTACATTTTTGGTTTGTAAAATTAATTGTGATTTGGACTGATCAAGACTAAATACTACATGACGATGCGTGTCTCGTGGAAGTCACCTCTAGAGCCTTGTGGTCGAAGACTACACGGCAACAAGAATCTCATGGGAGTCATCTTTAGAGTCTTGTATTGCATGTCTATCACAATTTATGCAAAGTTCGAGTCAAATTCACTTTGGATCTTCTAAGAAAATTCTTAGATACTTACGAGAAACTATAAAGTACCGCATTTGATATCGCTAAGGTCGTTGGTTACACTGACGTCTTGATAATAGGAAGAACAAGACTAGCTATGCTTTCACACTAGGTTATGGACTTTTCTCATGGGCCAAAAAAAAAAATGAGTGGCACAGTCTACAGCATAAGCTTAGTATGTTGCAGTTGCTACAACTACAAGTCAAGCACTATGACTTTAGATAATCCTAGAAGACATTGAAGAAGCACGGACAGAACCAACTCTTACATTATATGCAACAAGTCCACCATCGCCGTATCGAAAGATCTTGTCTTTCATGGAAATACTAAACATATCGACATCAAATATCACTTCATACTAGAAGTGGAAAGTAATGGAGATGTCGAGCTCAAATATTGCATGATAGATGATCAGGTCATAGACATATTTACAAAAGCACCGTCACCAGCCAAGTTTGAGATGTTACGAAACATGCTTGCAATATCACAAAAATTGGATCAAGGAAAAGTCTTAAAATCATTGTTCCAATTTTCATAATAGTTTGACATATAGGATTTGTCTAGAAGAGTCTAGAATTCATAAGAATTCTAAGAATAGTGTTGAATTCTCTAGAATTGTGCGGATAAGAATGAAAGCAAAAATCTCTTTGACATGCAACGATAATTTGTGCAACGAAGAGTCATAGGTGTGCCTATATATAGGCAATGGGGGATGTCAAATCTTATACTAAGCAGACCAACACTTAGCAAACCAACTAATGGTTGAGAAAACCTCCTAATATGTTTTGAAGATGACAATATTACCTTTAGTTTATCTTAAATCTGATAAATGCATTCAGAGTTCTTCTTCAGGTGTTACTTCATGGATATTATCAAAGTAATTATTTGATATTAGTTGAGCATAGACTCCATGAAAGTTGAATATTATCATATTGTGATGTCTATTTATGATTTATATTCAACACAAGCGCTGTTGATTATTTCATCACAGTTAGCAATCTGGCATGGATTTTCCAAAGCAATGATGGATCTTCAATCTCAAAGATAGTTTTGCGATGCAAATCTTTATGCAAGACATCTTGATTGATTGGCAATCATTTCCAAGACAAGCTACCTTCCTTAAAACTAAGGACTTCACTTATGAAAACCAAGATTCGTTTCTATGTGCAGCCAAATTAACAGAAATTCAGATTTTATCCTCAAATGCTACTCAATCTTCTTTATACAATCATATCCATCTGTTTTATTGGAGAGTGATCCTTTGAATATTATCCAACAGGTAGATTGGAAGTGGAAGAATATAAAAGAAGACCAATTTACGGTAAGAAATAGAGAGAGATCTAGAATAAAAAAATTTCAAAGTTCAAGAGAGTTTCATACTTATTTTCTATGAGGTACAAATTATAATCCTTGAAGAGGTATTGGAAGAGTGATAGTGTGTGAGAAACTAAGATCCGTCAAACTTCACTCAATTTTGTAACATCTTATTAATTGATTAATGGAATTCAACTTGTAGGTTGTCAGTGTGGGAGGATAAATGTAGGCCTGCACTAAGCCAAACCACTATAAATTCTATGGGCAAATTCCGTTATCTCCAAGCTCTTGTTAGTACATTTGATAGAATCGAGCACACACGTGAATATCATCGTACCACCGACAATATTCATACTCTATTTTCACTTGATTTTGATCACACTCAACTTCATTGTTTTTCAGGGGAAAAATTGATTGTTTTACTTCCGCATTAATTTATCAAGTTTTTTTAAAATCACCTATTCACCCTCTAGGTGATATTCTAACCTATAACACTAACAAATCTCTCTATCCTTTATTCCTTCGTCAATCCTTTGGCATTTCTCTGCTCCCTTGCTATATTTCACACACTTCCACACACCCTTCCGCAAAATCTGACAGTCCCGTCATAGTTCTGCCACCAAGCACATAATCATTCACCACTTCTCCTGTTATTAATGTTGGTCTGCTGTCAACAAGTTTTGAGAAAACAACTATCAGCAACTGCTTCTATATTTGTACATGTGGCAAGGAAGTGGAACCGGAGCAGCAGGTGTTGATAGGTTTCAACCTGCAGGTGTTAAATTGACTTTGCTGCACTGTTTCCATTTCGGATAATATCAAGAACAAGAAGTTTTGATTTTGATTCGACACCTACATTTAGTCTGTCAAACCCTGCTAAACCATCGCCTTGTAGTATATGGCTTCTGGTACTTCCGTTACTGGCCTATTTTTAAAGAATATCTGGTGAACTAAGAGATGTTTAGTGATTTCTCTAGATAAGAAGAATGAGATCTCAACATTTAGTTTAGCTTTTATTGTACTGTACAATAATTTCATTGAGATCGTCAATAATGGGAATGATAAAAGACTCCACAAACTAGGACAAAGTAACAGCAGCAGAAAGTTTCTCTCATCAGGTCCTGATGGCATTTAACTTTGTATCATGTCTAGCATATGATACAAATATTTATGAAGTTCCGGCGACTTCTAGCGGATATAGTGTAATGGTAGATTATACACAGGCTAAAGAACAGGCTACTAGAGCAAAGACTGCGGATTTATATGCCACTGAGGTGGGCATCCTTGCCTTGTCTTTTCGTACGAAAATCCCTTCATATAGAGGCCGGTTGACACAGACAAGCAAGCCGCACAACATGATCTGCATAGCCAGCTGGTCTAGAGTCTCACCATGCACTACTAACTTCAGTAAAACTCCAATGAAGCTTGATGCATTGAGCAAGCAAGGGTTGTAAGGATAGTGAACATAGGAGAGGGTGCGCCAAACTCCATGAGCTCCTGCTCGTACCGCTTTGAGATATGGTCATCTGCCACTTTCGTGGTGACGACAAAGGCAGACTTGCTAATACCCAGCAGCCTCAGAATGTTATCCAAGAAGCCAAAGACATAGGAAGTTGTTCTCTTATAGACCCACATTCTTTGGTCGTTCCACCAACCGCGAAGAGTGCCTCCGCACCACACGAATTCTCCTGCGCTGTATGCACTAGTCGCCATAATGGTGTAGATGAATGGGAAGCTCCACTGATTTGATACCTGATTTGCAAGAAACTATTAGATCGAGCAAATGACATTTGAATCAAATATATGTGGATGCCCCTGCCCTTTGGTTATATCACAGCCAGTATGTTCTATTGTCAAGTGGCCAAATTAAGGCTGATCAATGGCTAGCAGAAACTATAATAGAGCGGGTGTGGCCGTAATTTTTCTTGTGTTTAATGACTTGCTTGTAGTTACATGTAGAAAGTTCAAATGAAAATTAATCCTCCCAAGAAAGGTCATCCACGTTTACCTTAGGGACAAGGAGATGCCTCTGAGAAGACAGAGTGATGGAATGGTCACATAGTATAGAGAAGCCAAGCAATTTGGCGCCCAAAGCAACCAGACGCAATACGAAAGTTGGAGCTTCAGGGGATTTTTCCATGTCCATACAGCAGGGACAGTAAGTTGATAGGAAGATTTGGAGATCCCCTTCAGACCATCTCTTATTTTGAACTAGGGACTGCAACAATGTTGTGGGCGCGACTCCTAGAAAGCCTTTCCTTTCGGGGTTGAAATAGACCGATCTCCAACCTCTGCAATGTATCGCGAGACCGGTAAGGACATCTTCGACCAGGCAGCCATACTTTAGACCCATCTGCAATTCAGACAAGACTTGTTACATGGATGCTTTTGCATCTGTGTGTTTTCATATTTCTAGTGCTCAAAGCCTGCCTGTATGGCCTATTTCAGTTCCAATGGCTGAATTTCCCAGTCCAGTCTTTGGTTAATCGTGATACAAGCAGTGCTTCTGGTTTAATCAAAATCCGGAATGATATAAGAGACTCAATTGCTTTTGTTCCTTAATCTTTGAACTTAATCAGAATGACATAGACTCAATCGCTCCTACAATATGTGCATGTTAGGACATTCAAACGTAGAAGAGAGGGAGGGAGGGAGGGAGGGAGAGAGGGAGAGAGAGAGACCTCCTTTCCCCACTCAGTGTTCTCTTCATAACCACAGTTGGCTAGTGTTTTGCATGTTTCTTCTAGGACACTTGCACTGTCTTGTATCCTGTGGTGGTGATCCCCCCTCAAGGACTCGCTTTTACTTCCCCGTCTATACTTTTCTCCCGCGCAGTGTCTCCCTCCGATGAAAGCACCCAGTGCCGATGTACCCAGGTCCACCGTTGTTGTCCATTCCGTGGATCTCCACCTGCAATCATCGTAGAATGTACTAAAACTTATTATGATGTCTTCACTCATCCAATGTAGTTGTCCTATCCCTTCAATTAATACGTTCAATGTGTCTATCAGCCCCCTTTTGATAAGGTACAATTTAGTCCACACGTTAGAATTTGCTGTCATGATTTCAAGCTCGATTCATGAGTTCAATTGAGTTGTGGTAA
>JAGVVM010012877.1:0-2500 GCA_019149425.1 Psidium friedrichsthalianum
CTCGAGATCACTCCAAAGACTTTCGGGAGCCTTGGGTTGGCGGGTGGTGCAAATATTAAAAAGCTATAATTCGGTTAAAATATGGCATTGGAAATTATACCGTCCCCTTGTAAAAAATATAAGAGGTTTCCCTATCAAAATTAAGTTGTCCCGACAATTGGGAACGAACTCTTCTAACTGGAAATAACTGTCTTTTAACTCTATCTCGATCACTCTTGGGGAAAGAAGACTCTTACTCTCACTAAGGGAAGACTCCCCACCTATCTCGACATTAACTCCCCCTTCACTAAAAAAAACAAAATCCTCGGAACACAAAAAACCTAAAACAGTCAATATATCAAGAAAAACTACCTTTTAACTCAATATAAAGAAAAAAACTCTGGCAGAAAACTCAAAAAATATCCCCTATGGCAGACACAAGAACTATTGCATAAAAGAAAAAAACTCAATCCTAAACCATTAAACAAAAAGACTTTATACATATCCTCTCTCATCTAGTAAGAAAACTTTAAATGGGTATTTTGGGCCCAGTCCAACCCTTATTATGGGTAGAAACCAACTCAATCTTAAACCCTCTATACTTATAAAAAAAGAAAGAAAGAGGAACTCCTTCCTCCTTGCATAAAAATTGGTTTTTCAAACAAACTTAAATAAACAAACGTCATAGTACCTAAAAGGATTTTGTGTCACAATGAAAAACAAAAAACCAATATCAGTAAAAAAACATAACACTACGCTTACGAAAAAGGTCCAAACGATATTGAACTGAAAATTTACCAAACACCACAGGACAAAATAATTGAGACAAAAAAATTAAAAAAAAAAAAGTAAAAGAAACAAAAAAAAAAAAAAAACAAAAAAAATAAAAAGAAGAAAAATTAAATCCCACAGAACTCAAAAAAAGATGAGCCAAAACAAGAAGACGACAAAAATATAAAAAAAAAACAAAAATATAAAAAGAAAAAAAAACCATACACAGAAGTAAAAGGAAAAAAAAGAGGAAGGGGAAGGAAAGAGGCAACATTCCTATGAAAGGGGGGGAGGGAAGGGAGGGGTCAGAAAGATTACGGAAAGGATAAAACTAGGGAGGGGGGGAGGGAGGAGATACGCCGTGAACAAAACGGGAGGATAAAAAGGCTAAAAAGAGGAAAAAAAGGGGGGGGGGGGGGAGGGGAGGAGAAGGAGAGAGGGAGAGGGGATGAGGGGGAGGAGTAAGTGACTGGGGGGGGGGAGGGAGGGGCGAGAAGGGTGGGGAGAGGAGAGGACGAGGAGGGTGAAGGGGGGGGGGAAAGGGAGGGGGGGAGAGGGGTCGGGGAGCGAGAAGGGGAGGGGATGGGAAGGAGAGGAAAGGCATAGGGGAGAGGAAAAAGGGGAGGGAGGGGTACCAAGATTGGAGATCTAAATAGCTAAGAGGGTCAGCGCTTCATATCTCGGTACTCTTGGGTCTCGACCCTACACCTATCCATCCTTACATCAATTCATTTTACGCTCCTTATTAGTTCGCTCAACCTCCTCCCCTCGAAATTGAGCATGGCGACATGCTACATCTATGTTACAAGCAAACAGAACCAACAAAGAAAACACAACACAACAACCCTCGACACAGTATTTTGGGATGACACGGTGGGGGTTGGTGTGCGACACCGATCCGCTACGCGGCGGACATCGACAGAAAAACACTCAAACAACCCGGATTCCTTTCTCCCAACAATAGAGAATTCTTCGACAGGGAACGCTGGGGGAACCAGAACTTTGTATTTATAATACGTAATATTTTTTGTTTATCTATATACAAAAATACCACTTAAACAAAACAACGATAAATTATATTTATTTTTTTTTTAAAAAGAAAGTAACGAATTTGGAATTTGATGAAACCCTCCATACTCTCCATTTTTCTCTTTCTGTCAAATCCAAATCCCACCCCCCCGCAATCAACTCATCTCCACTCTCTCCCACTCTCTACCTGTCTAACTGCTCGCGATCCAACTAACTCCTCCTCTCCCTCACCTCACTCTCTCTCTCTCCTCATTCTCCCCTTCCTTTCTCTCTATCCCCCTCTCACACCACGTCCTCTTTTTTCTTTTCCTTTTCTTTTTTTCTTCTCAAAACTTTCTCTCCTCTCCTCCTCCTCTTTTTTTTTTCCTCCCCTTTATTTTTTTTTTCTTTTTCTTTTCCTTCCTCCTTCCCCCCCTTTTTTTGTTTTTTCCCCTTCGTTTTTTTTTTTTTTTTTTTGTTCTTGTCCCCTTTTTCTTCCCCCAATTCTTTTTCCTTCCCCCCTTCTTTTCTCCCCCCTTGTCACCAAGAGGCAGAAAACCACTTCCCTTCCGAATCCCCGTGGGCCGCCTGGTTCAACAGTGAAGATCACAGCCAATTCCGAGCATAATTGCAGCCCTTTATAAATTTTTTTTCTTTAGAGCACCGCCCCTAAGGCAGCCCTTTTTGGGATTTTTTTTTTCCCTTTTTTTTTATTTTTTCTTTTTTTTTCCTTTTTGTTTTC
>JAGVVM010012877.1:10000-15000 GCA_019149425.1 Psidium friedrichsthalianum
TTTTTTTTTTTTTTTTTTTTTTTTTTTTTTTTTTTTTTTTTTTTTTTTTTTTTTTTTTTTTTTTTTTTTTTTTTTTTTTTTTTTTTTTTTTTTTTTTTTTTTTTTTTTTTTTTTTTTTTTTTTTTTTTTTTTTTTTTTTTTTTTTTTTTTTTTTTTTTTTTTTTTTTTTTTTTTTTTTTTTTTTTTTTTTTTTTTTTTTTTTTTTTTTTTTTTTTTTTTTTTTTTTTTTTTTTTTTTTTTTTTTTTTTTTTTTTTTTTTTTTTTTTTTTTTTTTTTTTTTTTTTTTTTTTTTTTTTTTTTTTTTTTTTTTTTTTTTTTTTTTTTTTTTTTTGTTTTTTTTTTTTTTTTTTTTTTTTTTTTTTTTTTTTTTTTTTTTTTTTTTTTTTTTGTTTTTTTTTTTTTTTTTTTTTTTTTTTTTTTTTTTTTTTTTTTTTTTTTTTTTTTTTTTTTTTTTTTTTTTTTTTTTTTTTTTTTTTTTTTTTTTTTTTTTTTTTTTTTTTTTTTTTTTTTTTTTTTTTTTTTTTTTTTTTTTTTTTTTTTTTTTTTTTTTTTTTTTTTTTTTTTTTTTTTTTTTTTTTTTTTTTTTTTTTTTTTTTTTTTTTTTTTTTTTTTTTTTTTTTTTTTTTTTTTTTTTTTTTTTTTTTTTTTTTTTTTTTTTTTTTTTGTTTTTTTTTTTTTTTTTTTTTTTTTTTTTTTTTTTTTTTTTTTTTTTTTTTTTTTTTTTTTTTTTTTTTTTTTTTTTTTTTTTTTTTTTTTTTTTTTTTTTTTTTTTTTTTTTTTTTTTTTTTTTTTTTTTTTTTTTTTTTTTTTTTTTTTTTTTTTTTTTTTTTTTTTTTTTTTTTTTTTTTTTTTTTTTTTTTTTTTTTTTTTTTTTTTTTTTTTTTTTTTTTTTTTTTTTTTTTTTTTTTTTTTTTTTTTTTTTTTTTTTTTTTTTTTTTTTTTTTTTTTTTTTTTTTTTTTTTTTTTTTTTTTTTTTTTTTTTTTTTTGTTTTTTTTTTTTTTTTTTTTTTTTTTTTTTTTTTTTTTTTTTTTTTTTTTTTTTTTTTTTTTTTTTTTTTTTTTTTTTTTTTTTTTTTTTTTTTTTTTTTTTTTTTTTTTTTTTTTTTTTTTTTTTTTTTTTTTTTTTTTTTTTTTTTTTTTTTTTTTTTTTTTTTTTTTTTTTTTTTTTTTTTTTTTTTTTTTTTTTTTTTTTTTTTTTTTTTTTTTTTTTTTTTTTTTTTTTTTTTTTTTTTTTTTTTTTTTTTTTTTTTTTTTTTTTTTTTTTTTTTTTTTTTTTTTTTTTTTTTTTTTTTTTTTTTTTTTTTTTTTTTTTTTTTTTTTTTTTTTTTTTTTTTTTTTTTTTTTTTTTTTTTTTTTTTTTTTTTTTTTTTTTTTTTTTTTTTTTTTTTTTTTTTTTTTTTTTTTTTTTTTTTGTTTTTTTTTTTTTTTTTTTTTTTTTTTTTTTTTTTTTTTTTTTTTTTTTTTTTTTTTTTTTTTTTTTTTTTTTTTTTTTTTTTTTTTTTTTTTTTTTTTTTTTTTTTTTTTTTTTTTTTTTTTTTTTTTTTTTTTTTTTTTTTTTTTTTTTTTTTTTTTTTTTTTTTTTTTTTTTTTTTTTTTTTTTTTTTTTTTTTTTTTTTTTTTTTTTTTTTTTTTTTTTTTTTTTTTTGTTTTTTTTTTTTTTTTTTTTTTTTTTTTTTTTTTTTTTTTTTTTTTTTTTTTTTTTTTTTTTTTTTTTTTTTTTTTTTTTTTTTTTTTTTTTTTTTTTTTTTTTTTTTTTTTTTTTTTTTTTTTTTTTTTTTTTTTTTTTTTTTTTTTTTTTTTTTTTTTTTTTTTTTTTTTTTTTTTTTTTTTTTTTTTTTTTTTTTTGTTTTTTTTTTTTTTTTTTTTTTTTTTTTTTTTTTTTTTTTTTTTTTTTTTTTTTTTTTTTTTTTTTTTTTTTTTTTTTTTTTTTTTTTTTTTTTTTTTTTTTTTTTTTTTTTTTTTTTTTTTTTTTTTTTGTTTTTTTTTTTTTTTTTTTTTTTTTTTTTTTTTTTTTTTTTTTTTTTTTTTTTTTTTTTTTTTTTTTTTTTTTTTTTTTTTTTTTTTTTTTTTTTTTTTTTTTTTTTTTTTTTTTTTTTTTTTTTTTTTTTTTTTTTTTTTTTTTTTTTTTTTTTTTTTTTTTTTTTTTTTTTTTTTTTTTTGTTTTTTTTTTTTTTTTTTTTTTTTTTTTTTTTTTTTTTTTTTTTTTTTTTTTTTTTTTTTTTTTTTTTTTTTTTTTTTTTTTTTTTTTTTTTTTTTTTTTTTTTTTTTTTTTTTTTTTTTTTTTTTTTTTTTTTTTTTTTTTTTTTTTTTTTTTTTTTTTTTTTTTTTTTTTTTTTTTTTTTTTTTTTTTTTTTTTTTTTTTTTTTTTTTTTTTTTTTTTTTTTTTTTTTTTTTTTTTTTTTTTTTTTTTTTTTTTTTTTTTTTTTTTTTTTTTTTTTTTTTTTTTTTTTTTTTTTTTTTTTTTTTTTTTTTTTTTTTTTTTTTTTTTTTTTTTTTTTTTTTTTTTTTTTTTTTTTTTTTTTTTTTTTTTTTTTTTTTTTTTTTTTTTTTTTTTTTTTTTTTTTTTTTTTTTTTTTTTTTTTTTTTTTTTTTTTTTTTTTGTTTTTTTTTTTTTTTTTTTTTTTTTTTTTTTTTTTTTTTTTTTTTTTTTTTTTTTTTTTTTTTTTTTTTTTTTTTTTTTTTTTTTTTTTTTTTTTTTTTTTTTTTTTTTTTTTTTTTTTTTTTTTTTTTTTTTTTTTTTTTTTTTTTTTTTTTTTTTTTTTTTTTTTTTTTTTTTTTTTTTTTGTTTTTTTTTTTTTTTTTTTTTTTTTTTTTTTTTTTTTTTTTTTTTTTTTTTTTTTTTTTTTTTTTTTTTTTTTTTTTTTTTTTTTTTTTTTTTTTTTTTTTTTTTTTTTTTTTTTTTTTTTTTTTTTTTTTTTTTTTTTTTTTTTTTTTTTTTTTTTTTTTTTTTTTTTTTTTTTTTTTTTTTTTTTTTTTTTTTTTTTTTTTTTTTTTTTTTTTTTTTTTTTTTTTTTTTTTTTTTTTTTTTTTTTTTTTTTTTTTTTTTTTTTTTTTTTTTTTTTTTTTTTTTTTTTTTTTTTTTTTTTTTTTTTTTTTTTTTTTTTTTTTTTTTTTTTTTTTTTTTTTTTTTTTTTTTTTTTTTTTTTTTTTTTTTTTTTTTTTTTTTTTTTTTTTTTTTTTTTTTTTTTTTTTTTTTTTTTTTTTTTTTTTTTTTTTTTTTTTTTTTTTTTTTTTTTTTTTTTTTTTTTTTTTTTTTTTTTTTTTTTTTTTTTTTTTTTTTTTTTTTTTTTTTTTTTTTTTTTTTTTTTTTTTTTTTTTTTTTTTTTTTTTTTTTTTTTTTTTTTTTTTTTTTTTTTTTTTTTTTTTTTTTTTTTTTTTTTTTTTTTTTTTTTTTTTTGTTTTTTTTTTTTTTTTTTTTTTTTTTTTTTTTTTTTTTTTTTGTTTTTTTTTTTTTTTTTTTTTTTTTTTTTTTTTTTTTTTTTTTTTTTTTTTTTTTTTTTTTTTTTTTTTTTTTTTTTTTTTTTTTTTTTTTTTTTTTTTTTTTTTTTTTTTTTTTTTTTTTTTTTTTTTTTTTTTTTTTTTTTTTTTTTTTTTTTTTTTTTTTTTTTTTTTTTTTTTTTTTTTTTTTTTTTTTTTTTTTTTTTTTTTTTTTTTTTTTTTTTTTTTTTTTTTTTTTTTTTTTTTTTTTTTTTTTTTTTTTTTTTTTTTTTTTTTTTTTTTTTTTTTTTTTTTTTTTTTTTTTTTTTTTTTTTTTTTTTTTTTTTTTTTTTTTTTTTTTTTTTGTTTTTTTTTTTTTTTTTTTTTTTTTTTTTTTTTTTTTTATTTTTTTTTTTTTTTTTTTTTTTTTTTTTTTTTTTTTTTTTTTTTTTTTTTTTTTTTTTTTTTTTTTTTTTTTTTTTTTTTTTTTTTTTTTTTTTTTTTTTTTTTTTTTTTTTTTTTTTTTTTTTTTTTTTTTTTTTTTTTTTTTTTTTTTTTTTTTTTTTTTTTTTTTTTTTTTTTTTTTTTTTTTTTTTTTTTTTTTTTTTTTTTTTTTTTTTTTTTTTTTTATTTTTTTTTTTTTTTTTTTTTTTTTTTTTTTTTTTTTTTTTTTTTTTTTTTTTTTTTTTTTTTTTTTTTTTTTTTTTTTTTTTTTTTTTTTTTTTTTTTTTTTTTTTTTTTTTTTTTTTTTTTTTTTTTTTTTTTTTTTTTTTTTTTTTTTTTTTTTTTTTTTTTTTTTTTTTTTTTTTTTTTTTTTTTTTTTTTTTTTTTTTTTTTTTTTTTTTTTTTTTTTTTTTTTTTTTTTTTTTTTTTTTTTTTTTTTTTTTTTTTTTTTTTTTTTTTTTTTTTTTTTTTTTTTTTTTTTTTTTTTTTTTTTTTTTTTTTTTTTTTTTTTTTTTTTTTTTTTTTTTTTTTTTTTTTGTTTTTTTTTTTTTTTTTTTTTTTTTTTTTTTTTTTTTTTTTTTTTTTTTTTTTTTTTTTTTTTTTTTTTTTTTTTTTTTTTTTTTTTTTTTTGTTTTTTTTTTTTTTTTTTTTTTTTTTTTTTTTTTTTTTTTTTTTTTTTTTTTTTTTTTTTTTTTTTTTTTTTTTTTTTTTTTTTTTTTTTTTTTTTTTTTTTTTTTTTTTTTTTTTTTTTTTGTTTTTTTTTTTTTTTTTTTTTTTTTTTTTTTTTTTTTTTTTTTTTTTGTTTTTTTTTTTTTTTTTTTTTTTTTTTTTTTTTTTTTTTTTTTTTTTTTTTTTTTTTTTTTTTTTTTTTTTTTTTTTTTTTTTTTTTGTTTTTTTTTTTTTTTTTTTTTTTTTTTTTTTTTTTTTTTTTTTTTTTTTTTTTTTTTTTTTTTTTTTTTTTTTTTTTTTTTTTTTTTTTTTTTTTTTTTTTTTTTTTTTTTTTTTTTTTTTTTTTTTTTTTTTTTTTTTTTTTTTTTTTTTTTTTTTTTTTTTTTTTTTTTTTTTTTTTTTTTTTTTTTTTTTTTTTTTTTTTTTTTTTTTTTTTTTTTTTTTTTTTTTTTTTTTTTTTTTTTTTTTTT
>JAGVVM010012877.1:20000-26387 GCA_019149425.1 Psidium friedrichsthalianum
TAAAATTTCACAAATTTCGAACGACTAGCCTTGCAGGATAAGTGGCACGTTCCCCATGAAGGTTACATTTAAACAACTATCCTCTACCTTAAACTCAGAGGGGTTTGTGAACATGAATCTCAAGAGAAACAAGGAAACGGAGATATTAATGCATAGAAAAATGTCAGGCAAATATTCCAGTCAGGAGAGAGACCAAAATTTTTAATGACATGAACATGCAGCTTGTAATGCAAATAATGTATGTGCACCTGTAGAGCCACAGCACCTAGAATGCTCCGTCAAGCCTTGCATGGGAAAATGTGCATAAAACGGATTTTTCTTTGTCTCATGGTGAATTTTCATCAAAAACAGAACATAGCTCTTAAGTAAACTTGCACACTTGTATGGCATTGAGATGCTATCCAAGTAGCCATCATCGGTCACCCTCCTAATGAAGTGATGAGATGAATAAGGGATGCAAATTAGAGAAGGTGGATCAAAAACCAGCTCAGTTTTGCTCGACTCAGTCGAAATTCCATCCATCCATGATGGGTATACTATTTAAAACTCGGAAAAAGAAGAAGTATAATGCCATTTTCAGACAAAGGTGAAAGAGAGCACGAACATAAACTTCTAAATTTGATTTTAAAATTGACAAAAGCAGGTATCTGTCATTCAACAAATACCTGAAAGTAGAGAAGGGAACAGTCAATCTCAACTGCATTTCCATCCATATTTATGTACATGCTCTGCAGTAGATGGCTGTCACTTCATCAGTGAAAATAAGATCAGAGATGGTAGTTTACCGACAGAAGTGTCTTTAGTCTAGCAACTGAGCTCACAAGTCGCCTCTTCCATTCTCTTGTTCAGGATGACGATTTTGTTACTGTGGCCTTTCATGGAAATCATCCTTATAATGAGACCTGACTCAGTGGAGAAAAGCAACGAAGACGCCTTAGACGGGGGAGTAGCTCATCTGCCAATAATGATGCATTCCGTCAACACGAACAACTATCTTTTGCAGCTTCAGTCTCAGCCAACCGTACCACCACCTCTATTTCAAACAGAACTCAAAATTCGTTCGTACTCCATCGAACCAGGAAAGCTTTTTGGCTAACCTGTTCACATAAGAGTTAAATACCTGAAACAGACCTTCAGTGTTGACCTCCCAATTGCCATACTAATAATGGACCCACATCCTCAAAGAAATCCTGGTGAGATAAAGGAGTCAACCATTGGTTAATTCAAAAGAAGTCTCTGACAGAATTCTAAGGGAAGAAAGCTTCTGCGTGATGAGAATTTGTAGAAGATGGTGTAGCAGGAGATCTCTAGCACACAGTGCTATGTGCTCGGTAGTAAGGAGGAGAAGAAATCAGAATAGCGGTTCGTGCTGACATTGCCACAGAATGTGCTTTTACCTATAAAAAGCTATGTGCCAGACTTATAGCAACAACCTGCCTAGCCCTACCCATCCGAAGAAAATTGAAAGAAAAAAGTGAGAGGAAATGGGAACTTACAAAGAGATAAAATTGACAAGGAGGCATTCAGTGGATGGATGTGCTATGATTGAAATTCGCACATTCAGTTGACAATAATAGTTCTAAAGTCAATGGAAAAAACTGCATTGACCACACAGCTGGCCAACAACAAAAATTGTTCATGTGGATAATGTCACACTTGTCACAACTTATCAGAATCAATATTTCAGGAAAGCAATACACTCAGGTGGACCCTATTGCTATCCTTGATTGTCGACAACAACATTTTAAGTCACAGGAACCAGTAACATCAAGCCAACAGAAAGTTTGGGACATTTCAATAAATCGGACACAGATAAGAGTTCATGGGGGAAAAATCCTTCACACTGGACCATTAAATTGGAACCGATGCAGCACTACTGGTGAGTTCTATGTTGAAATGCATAGTGTTCCCCAACAGAAGCACTCAATAGCGTGCCAGATGGCGTGTGTGGAGTAGGAGGTACGTTGAGGGACCCCATCACAGCAGGAAAACGGCCAGAGCAGCAGTGCTTATCCTCAATCCTTTTCAAGTTAGCCTTCTAATGCCTGCTCAACACTAGGCGCTGAATCCGCTTTCGGAAGGGTGGGGCAAAGGGCAGCCACGAGAGCTTCCAGCAATGAACAATTCCTAAAGCCAATTTGAACACATTGCAGCAGCTCGTAGACCTCCAGCAGCTGCTGATGAAAGACAGGCCTGTCTTTTAAACATGAAGAGCAAAAAAGCTTCGACTGCTTTGTTGCCCACATCACAAGCTCAGAAGTATAAGCTGGCTCCTTGCCAAAATAGCTAAAGAATCACTTGCAGCTAGTGCAATAGCAGAAAATACAAGCTGGGGACAGGCAGCGTGTATATGCCCTCCATCAGAGGTGCTTGATGGACGAAGGAGTTTGCATGTTTATAATGATACCTTTGAAAATGCGCATTAAGAAGCACAGTGTGAGCTCGAGGTGCCATCCCCACTTTCTGAGAGCGGAGATGTGCCAGAGCGAGTTGCTCACACGGGGTGAAGGTTGGCAAGCAAGATCAGCAAGCTGATCTGCTAATTTGTTTTACTTCAGTTAAGCTGTCTGTAGTGGAAGCAAGTAAATTTGCTCAGAGCTTGTGTTTCTTTTGATTACAGCAACTACAAGTCTCCTCATTCAAGGCCGCCAGAGCTTGCACCCGATTTCTCCCTCTCAGCTAATAAAACACAAGAAGTATCAGAAATTCTACTGACCACCTCTCCAAATCTGAACGGATCTCTATCTTCAAAATCTGAGTTTGTGAACATTCAGTTGAGTCTTCGTGCAGTTGGTGAGTGAGGATCTCAATATGAATCCCATCAGCTAATCCATGAATTAAGGTAGCTTGAGTAGACAGCAGTTTCCTAATAGACAGAAAGCTCCCTCTAAATCTGATATCTCTTTGGATGTTCTGCAAGAGGAACAATAAACAAAAATCAATTAGCGAAATCCCCAAGTTAATAACTGCCTATCATCAGATTTCTTTTCCTGATGGATCTTCTGGTACCATGACAGGCTTAGAAAACAATAGGCTAACATGCCCTGTTGGTCACCCCTTATCCAGTGAATGATGACTTGTGAACTCACTTTATGAAGCTGTGTAATAGCATAACACTTCTCGCATTTCCTCAGCAGAAGCTTTCTTGAGGTCCAAGAGATAGGAGCATAACTGTCTTATTTCCTACAAGAAAGTGACAAAACCTTGTTTCAAGTGTCTCAATGCTCTGAAAGGGTCCACCTACTTCTGAGAACTAGGGGAAAGATGAGAAGATCTTCCCAGATGCAAAGAAAAAGCACGTGTTGAGGGCCAATATATAGAATGAAAAGCCGTAGAGTAGCTATAGCACAAACAAGTTATAACATCTTTTCTGAAGAGCTTTTCAATACACCACAGAAATGAAATGAGTATCTAGTATGCCGGCATAGTCAACAACCCTTGCATAGTTCACATTGTGAGATTTTGATGGAACTACTGCCAATTGTTCCAAAAGCTTAAGCTGTTGGACGAAAGCATGGTTTAATATTTAATACTCTAACACTTCCCCTCACGCTTAGTTTGGTTTTTTTGCCTAGTACTTAACGTGGAAATATATCAATGGAGAGGCAAAATAAGGGCCTGGAAAGATTTGAACTCAGGACCTCCTGCTCTGATACCATGTGAGATTTTGATGGGACCACTACCAACTGTTCCAAAAGCTTAAGCTGTTGGACGAAGGCGTGGTTTAATATTTATTTACTCTAACACAACAATAGAACTATGGGATTGTGGTTAAAGAGAGGAAAAGAAGATCTTAAAAAAAAATGTAGCTTGAAAGAGACAGTGAATCAGAAAGAATTAATTAACAATAAAAAGGCTTTCACTAAGCACAGTAGAGGCTCTAAACAACGTGGACAGAACAAAAAGCACATACTTGACGATTATTCAAGTTATGGACAAGTGCCGGACGCTATACATATAGAAAAGCCATGTGTCTGCTTAGAGCCAAAAGAGTTCTTAAGATTTCTAAGATATTTCGAGCTGAGGAAGACTTTGATAACAGAAAGAATAATAAGATTAACAATAATCGAAATTGTGGGACAATACAAGGAGTTGTATCTTTATCGCAACCATTTATCAAAAGTAGGACAGGTGTCAACAAGTGAGTTTGCCAACTCTCAATCTTCAAAGTCTTTTCATAACAATTAAACGGTGTTACCTTCTCGCTTTCTTTTCTGATGATAGTATAAAAGGTTACAACCCACCGGTAACCTATCCATGACTCTTTTGCTTGATCAAAGGAGAAAAAGAAGCTCTTACCCGACCCAGGTTTTACTATAAGGAAACCACAAAGTGACTCATGATGCAGTGTGATACCAACGACATATGATTACACTACTCAAAATTTATATGTATGTGAATATAGGACTTCCATTCTGGGTAACGATCATATTTAAAGTAAGATATTTTAGTCTAGGATATAGCCATTAGCCACTGCCGCCTGCAACAAAAGAAGGGCCCATTTCACGTGAAGCGGGAATGACCATTCTCAATTGTCCTCTAATAAGAGTTTTGATTGCCCAATTACAGGCTAACTGATGCTATTTGTGTGAAATCTCACCAGGATTATCTCGGGTTGGACCCGATTTAAAGTGGGTGAGAAAGGAGGTCACAAAACTAAGAAAAGCAGGAACTTTCAACTCCTCTTCATGATTTCAAGGATTGAAGAAGCAAAAAAATAAAGGAGAACTTGGTCCTCGAACTTCAATCTCCTAAGTGAGCAGAGGCCACTAATGACGAAGTAAAACATGAACGAGTCGAAAGTCTCGTAGATTGCCACAAGCAGACGCACAAAATTGACACACGATCAAGCAGAAGCAAACCGAAAGGACAATAGTAAGCCATCGCAGCTATAAAAGGGAGGGAACCTATCTCGTTCAGTGGTGCACTTGGACTGACGTAAGCGTCGGCGTCCGAACTTATCGGACTTGAAGACTGTGAACCCTTCCTGCCAGCTTCGCGCCGTTCTCGGCACTTAACCGGCGGTCCCCCGCGAAACGCGGACCAGTGCACTTTCGCCGTCGCCATCCCTCGAGTGGAATCGCAGTGGAGTCGTACTCAGATCAGATCAACTGTATACAAACAGCAGGGTTCGCTGACAGTCAGAACAGCAACAAGATAGGGGTAGATCTGAAGGAAGCAGATGATTGGAGGCTAGCCGGTGGTGACGAGAGAGAAAGAGAGTAGAGAGTAGTATCAGAGAGAATGAGTGTGGGGGGGAGGAGGGGGAGGGTGGGGGGGAAACTGAAGCAAGTAGTGAGATGATTTGAAGAGAAAGTCCCGTGTGCTGTTTCGCAGCTATTTGTTAAGCTGAAGACATCAAGAATCGGGAGCTGGTCCCCAAGCCCTCCCGGAGAGAGTGAGAGAGACCTGTGCTCTTACGTTTCTTTCGCAGTAAAGATACACACAATCTCGTTCGAGTCCAGCCGTACATACCTTCCTCAGTTTCGTTTTGAACGTTTCAATTCAATACGTAGTACCGGCAGTCTGTTGGAATAAAAATGTCGTCTTTCTCGATATTCTTTGACGTAATCACGAAGTGCTAATTATAATTTGCCCAATAGCTAATCTTCCTCTTTGTCTACTTCAAAATTCTCTAATTTGACGAAAAGATTAGCGGCGTTAATTAATCTGAAATATCGGTTGATGCTCTTATATGTGCGGCGTAAATCATCAAGCAATGAAGCATTAGGAACGAAAAAATCGACCATTCGTAGGAGGATAGATGACGGCGTCGTTCGGACAAAGATATAACAGTAGAAAGCACACAGGCTTATTCATAAACCAAAGATACGTAGAGGTGGTCCTTGTGCATGGATAATTTGCATCGACGTAAGTGGACACGAGCTACGGGACAATGTCCAGCTACATACAGGCATACTTTGGTCGTACCTTGTTTTTTATTTGCGTCAGTCTTTCGGTTTGTTGTCTGTCCAATCTGTATTTGCCGGTGGTTGGAACCCTTATCGGCAGTGGTCACCATAAAAGGTGAACGACAGTTCATCCGAAGGATGGGGGATGGGGGGCTGACCGGCGATCGGCATCATCGGTCCGTCAACAAAAATGTTCTATCATATTCCTAAGCCAGTAGGACGCCAAAGCAACAAGCTTAACTATCGATTACGCCTACGCGAAAAAAGGCAGCACAAGGTTAGCCCAAACTAGCTCGAGCATCATCCGTTGAGCAGTAATTCTGCATGTGCTAAGAGTATAGCTTCGTTTCAATCGATTATCTATATGGTAGATGAGGGAATCCAGAATCTCGAGTTCATACAGATCAACAACAAAAATGCCCACTCGACTGAAAAGAACCATCAGCTTCAGCAGACATATCTCTCGATAGAGATT
>JAGVVM010012878.1:0-10556 GCA_019149425.1 Psidium friedrichsthalianum
CCAGCCCGCCCGTTGGCTTGAGACTGGTAGAACTGGAGTCGGTTTTTAGTTGAAATTGCCACAAATGAATCTCAATGGCATCCAGTCAGTACAAATAAATACTCAATGAAGTTTGTTATGGTGTTATGATTCGTTTCGGAAATGTCCGAATGAAGGTCAGACGCCTGTGCATACAGATCGTGAAGCAGACGTGATATGGATGCCAGCCTCATTACCCCCGGTATTAGAATTGCAGAGTGAGACTAATTAGATTTTGGGAGTAGAAGCGACGACGCGACCCAACCCAGTCCAATAATTTTCTGTCGCGCTCGGGACCCGATCGGTGCATTTGTCACGCAAATCGAGTGCAAGTCAAATCAGATGTCCATCAATCAATCAATCAAATCAGTCGCGTCATGGCACAATTTCCAAGGTTGTCAATCAATCACATCAGTATACTCAAATTCGTCATACCTCATTACTAACTACCTAACACCACTTCTAATTATTTGATTCCCCTATTTATCTTTTCCCTCTCTCTCTTCCTCATTCATAATTTCGGACCACCCTCTCTCTCTTCTCTCCCTTCACATCTCCGATCGCATCTCTCTCTCGCCTACACGGCTCTCGCCGCGCCGTCCGCCGTGCGCCATCCGTACCCGTCGTCGTCGCCGGCTCGCCGCCTGCCACTTCCAGCTAACCATTCTCCGACCTTGGTGATTCCCTAGCCCCCTTTCCTTCTCATTTTCGTGGGCCCGTGAGCCACCATGCCGCCGACACCTTGCCGGTCGCTCATCTCTCTCGTCGGTTTAGATTGGGTGTCGTCGCTCAAAACGCCCCGTCCTTGCCGTCGTTCCCCCACCCGTCGGCCACCCCGGCGACCGCCCTCCCTTGGGTATCCCTTCCCTAGCCCTTTCCTTCGTTTCCATGGCCGTGTAAAACCCGTCCACGACCGACCCGACCCGGTTTCTCACTTGTATGGCGCGATCTCCATTCGCCGTGCCGGAGCTTGAGCCGCCTCCACCGTCCCGTCCCGGCCCTCCATAGGTCAGCAACGCCACTAATCTTGACTTAGGCTGAGTTGTATGCTTTATGTGTTGATTGGATTAGTGGCTAATCTTGGTGAATTGGGGTTTATATGTGTAATTTTTGTTACTTGGGCTTAGGCGCATTTGGTTTTTTTCTAGGTGGGCCGGCCGAATGAGGTCTTTTGTAGTGAGATAGATTGGGCCTTGGAACTATTTTAATAGGGCTGGAATTAGTGTAATAAGTGTGTGGCTTAATGGGCCTAAGACTTAAATTTGGCTGGGGTCCTACATGATTCATGCTATTTGGTCCTAAACGAACCTTAATTACCCTAATTGGGTAATGGTCTTATAATGGACGAAAATTACCATTGAATGGATCCAATGATGGTTTTTGGAACATTAAAGATTGAGAGCTCATTAATGTTATGGAGCTTAAGGTGACTAAATGGGCCCAAAATGGTGGCAAAATGGGCCGAATTGGTTAATCCTTGAAAGGGCTTGGGCTCTACCGACAAATTTGATTCATTGGTGGCCTAAATTCGATAATGGTCTTAATAACTTTAATTGATGGGCCCGAGGTTGGTCCAATGGGCCTTTGTCTCTAATTGGCCTTTACTTAATTTCATTAGCCCAACCTAGAACCTAATGTGGCCCTAACCTAATTTCAACAACCTTGAACCTTAATGGGCCAGAACTTGACCCCCCCCTAATGGACTTTAACTTATAAAATGGGGCCGACTTACCTTAGTGGACATAGTTTTCCCCTTGTGGGCCTTGGGCCTTGGTATGAGGGGGAGGGGGGGGCCCCTTTTAGGCCCGCTTGACCATGATTCTCCAATTGGGCCCCGATACCACTTAGCTTAATTCATTCACGCCCGAGGATTTGTTTACTATTAAATCACTATTCTGGTATTAACTCCAGGTAATAGCTTGGGTGTATTTTGGGCTTAGGGCCGAGTGATCAGATTTTGCTATACGAGAGTCCAATGGTTAGTGGATCTGACCCGAGAATCAATATGTGGTTATCTTCCGAACCTGTCTACTGTTGGCTTGGGCGTGGGGGCCTTTAATTGCTCTTATGCTTTTCTTGGTTTGTGCACATGGATGTGATGGTTGCTGGATGCGTCTAATCCTTGTGCATATATGCCATATCAATGCATACTCTATGTTTGATTTGGCTGATCGAAACCATGTGGGCACCGCATACATTTTGAGAGCATGACATGAGTCCACACGTAGCTGTGAGACGCGAGAATGTGCCCAGAGGGGAGTTGGAAGAAAGGGAGCAATGTAAGGCGTTTGCAGGACGCATTGTGGTATTGCCGTAGCACGGTTGGGTGAGCCCTGATGGATTTTGGAGTGACAGATGGGCTGGTCTATTGGGACCCGTTATGGCCGTTTTGAGGCCTGAAATTATGATTCCATCTGGGATCCGATATGGCCGGTTGAGGCCTGTAGCATTTCATAATGGCATCTAGATTGACATCTCTTGTGCCCGTCTGTATGATAGGATCTGTTTTTGTGAGATTGGTACGCGTGTTAGCCAGGTGGGGTCTGGTACCGAGGACTGAGAGTGCCTGAACCCTGGACCGAGAACCTAGTTCATTGAATAGGACCGACCCTAGTAGTATACGTTATCCTACGTTAGGATTAGTGGTGAGCTTATTGAGTTTCGACTCATGGGCGGTGGTTGCCCTTCTTTTACAGATCCAGGTCACCCATGATGGCAGCACCGCCGATGCTTTTTGGACTGCCAGTGCAGATGGACACCGAGATTACCCTCCATTTTGACATGCACGCCACTCTGTGGCATAGGCATGTGACCACCGTGTTAGTAGATCAGGGTGGACCTTATCTTGTACCCCATAGATATGAGGCCTGGTTTAGAGAGGGCCTGTTTGCTTCGAGGGACCTCAGAGAGACTCCCCGATCCCCATGGAGGACGACCCGATCTTGCTGTAGCCAGCCGAGTATGGAGGCGAGGTGGTCGACCCCGACCCACTGCAGGAGTTACCGTCCCCAGGACGTTCCGAGGTCGATGGACACGAGGAGGGTGACGCGATGGACACAGACGAGGAGGATCCAGAGGAGGACCCAGAGGAGGACCCCGAGGAGGATCCCGAGGAGGAGTTCGAGATGGATTGAGTTCTGCTGTACTGGTCTAGTCTTTTGAGAGAGCGTAGATAGCTTGACTAGTGAGGTTTTTTTTTTGGGAGTCTGTATCTAACGCTCTATATATATTTGATGTGTATTGTCTTTTGTAAAAGTGTTCTTGTCTTTCATGCTACCCTGTACCTTGTGCATGTATGTATGTATAGAAGGCACGCTTCCGCAGGTTTTAGATTGTGTCGTTTTGCGCTAGCGTCGCTTGGCCGCGATGAGCATCCTGGCCGTCGCTACTCGTAGGCCAGGTGTACGAAGGGATTCGCCGACGTTACGAACAGGGGTGTCGCGTAACCGAATGGGGTTTCGGGGCGTGACACCCTAAAGCATGAAAAAGCAAAGCGCCAGTCAAAAGCAAGGTCAATGCCCATTCAAATCAATGTTCATTTTTGAATGCCTTTGAAAACTTAGTGAAAACATATTGTCTCCTTCTATAAACCCTAATGAGATCTGGTTGCAAAAGAAAACTCTTCGAATTGTAAAATATACTCAGTTGCGGTTTACACCGTTCAGTAGTGACGATGGTATCTGCAGAAGTGACACCATTTTCAGCAGAAGTTGGCACCATTCTCATACAACGATGGCGTGATAAAGATGCGATGATCACCATATCAAACCATCTCATATATTTTCTGAGCCAAAATAAGCCTTTTTTTTCCTTGGTCCTCAATCCCAACCTACGTTACAACCCGTGAAAGTTTTTTCTGATTAATGCGCTTGAGTTAACGTAGAGTTGAATGATTTTAAGTATCGCTCGAAAAGGTACGAGCAAGATTATTTCTCTCTCATTTTTGCAGGGTTCTTGACTTGTAAACTCGGAGCAGATGATGAAAACTTTTTTTTTGTTAATGACCTTGGCTCAAAAGAGTCCCTTTTGGTAAGCCTTTGGCCCAGCTACATTATAGTCCTTATCAAGACCTCCGGATCGACTTAATCGTACCAATTACGATATTACTCGGACCCTTATTGAATGTGATGATGGTAAGATTGAGTGATTTCTTTTCAATCCTGCAACCAGGATAAACAGCCTTTCTCGAAAGTGAGAGAAAGCCTTTTCAGACTAAAGTCTCCCATTCGGATTACATTCGAGGTATTCATACTATGATAACCTTCTTGAACAGAATTGGTAATGTAAACTTGACAGAATAGTTATGCATGATCCACATTTTGATTAATTGCATCATGAGTTATTACACAGACTATTTCTAATCATTGCAAATTTAGCTGAATAGTTTTGCGTGAACCGATGAACTCATTGATGAAAATGCTTGCACATATTACCTCTGACACTCCTTGCAGGTAACACATTCCTGATGTTCGAGTCACCTTTCAAGGTCTCGAAATTCATTTAACGATTATTGAATGAACAAGCCTAGTTGTCAAGGAACCACCAAGCATTTCTTCCAAATCCTCAGGTAAGTATATCTTCAACCTTAACCTTTCGAGAGAATGAATTCTAACGATTGTCAGGGCGCTCGAGTCCATTGTAGCACATACAGGTATCTACTTTCTTCGATGAAACATGATCAGTCTCGAAAATAGAAATGTTCGAGATATTTTGATCTCTGTCTCTTTGCTCATTCCTAAAGCGACAAGAGAATATAACTCGGGTTTGAGCTTCTACAGGATTTCTGGTCTCCCCAGATCATAGAATAGCACTCTTCAAGGTAAGTTAAATCGAGTTTGAGCTTCTGCAGGATTCCTAGTCACCCCAAATCCCAGAATGGCACCCTTCAAGGTAAGTCAAATTGGGTTTGAGCTTCTGCAGGATTCCTGATCTCCCCAGGTCCCAAAATGGCGCCCTTCAAGGATGATCCATTTTCAAGGCCTGAGTTGCAGGCACCACATAGACGAGCCCTTTTTCTAGGGTATGCTATCTCTGGAGCCCTTCCATTGAAATCCCAATACGGAACGGTCCATTTTCAAGTCCTGAGTTATAGGCACCACATAGACAAGCCCTTTTTGTAAGGTATGCTATCTCTCGAGCCTTCCATTGGAAAGCCCAATACGGAACGGTCCATTTTCAAGTCCTGAGTTGCAAGCACCACATGAACGAGCCCTTTTAATAGGGTATGCTGTCTCTGGAGCCCTTCCATTGGAAACCCCAATACGGAACGGTCCATTTTCAAAAGTCCTCCTTACAGGCACAAAAGTTTCTTACAAGCACAAAAGTCCTTCCTACAGGTACAAGTCTTTCTACAAGCACCAGTCCTTCTTACAGGCATTTTCTTCGGTGAACCCGACAGCGGGTAAACCGCTTAGTAGAATCCTTTCATCAGGATTCTATCATGGTACGACCCACCATACGGGTCAAAATGCAGGCGAATCCTCTAAATAGGATAGATCGCCACTAGAGTCCTTTCATTAGGAACTCTGCCATGGTTGACCTACCATACGGGTCAAAGCTCAACCTCCCCGAAGTATCCTCAAAATGAATCTTTGCAAAAAGCATTCATGTCAGGCAACAGCCATACGACAGGCAGGTAAGTGCCAGGTAAACTCTCCTCTCTATCTCTCCCTCACTTCATGAGAGCCTCCTGAAGTCGAACTTGAATCAGAACTTACACAGAAAGATAGTGGAGATCAAATGTCACAACTCTTTCTATTTACCTAGGTTAAGTCAATTAGGATTCAGGTGTCATCTCGTCTTTGAAATGAACCTCTACCGAGCTTCCTTTCAAAGAGGGGCAGCTGTTGACACCTGATTTTTAATCACATTTTTTCTTTAAAATTAATAAAAAATCCATAAAATTCATAAAATTAAAAAATCAACTTTGGGGACCTTGACCAAGTTTAGGGAACCAATTTTGACCAAAAAATGATTTTTCATATTTTCAGTATTTTTATTTTCTAAAATTCATAGAAAATAAAAAAAAAAGAAAATGGAAAAAATCAACTTTGGAAGCCTTGGCCAAGCCTAGGGAACATTTTTGAACAAAAAATAAATTTTCATATTTTTCGTATTTCTAATATTTTTCAAAAAATATAAAAAATATTGAAAATTTGGAAAAAATAACATTTGAGGCCACAAAAATACATAAAAATAGTCAATATTTTTATTTTAAATCCCTTTTCACGTTGGCCATCACAAATTTGAAAAATCCAATTCAGGGTCATGTATTTCTTCACGAGTATAATCTCGAATTGGGCAAAAAAAATTTAATTTGAGTCAATTTATTTTCATTTTTCACTTTTAGGAGTTGTGACATTATCCTCTAATAGTCTGAATTTTCATCTTGGCCCAATGTACCCAGAATGACTCAATTTTATAAAAGGGTCTTAGTTGAATTTTGCATTAAAATCTCAAAAACTAGAGTGTAAATACCTAACACTTGAGGGATTATTTTGTAAATACTAAAAGAAGAGTTAGTGGAGAAATTAGAATAGGGAAGGAAAGATGAAGAAGAATAGATGAGAAAATAAGATTAGAATAGAGAAGGGAAGATGGAGAAGAATAGATGGAGAAAATAAGATGAGAATAGAGAAGGGAAGATGGAGATGAAGAAGAGTTAGTAGAATGGGAGATAGATATGGAGAAGGGAAGATGAAGATGAAGAGGAGTTAGTGGAGAAATTAGAATGTGAGATAGAGATGGAGAAAGAAAGATGAAGATGAAGAAGAGGAGAAATTAAAATGGGAGATAGAGTTAGTGGAGAAATTAGAATGGGAGATAAATGAGTGGGCTATAAAAGGAGGAAGAAGAGAGCTTGGAGAGGGGATATTTTTTGGAGAGAGAAAATTTTAGATGTTTAGAGGGTTTTGGAGATTGAAGAAAAATTAGAGAGAAAGAAAATACCAAAAAGAGAGAGAGAATTCTTTTTCAAAAGAGAATTTTGAAGATGGCGGGAGTTTAAAGCTAGGGGTTATCATCACCAATTCCTTTATCGATCAACACAAATCGGAGTTCATCCCCGTCGTTCGAGCCGCAATCTTGATCCACAAGGTGATACGAGGTCCGAATTCGACAATCAAATCCGTCAAATCAGGTAACGATCCTAACCATTAAAATTTTGAGAATTTCGTTACCTAAATGGATTGATTTAAATTTCGATTATGTCATGTCGTACTCGTATGTCTCCATATCCACATGTCGCATTCGTACTACAATTTTTTGCATTTCGCTTAACAAATTCAAACCCAGAATGGGAAGGCTGACCCACCCGTTGGAGGTTCTGTATATATTGCCTTTACTTTCTGCAATTTAATTCTTGCACCATCAAACCCTAGAATGGGTAGGCCGAGCCAAGGCCGAGCCCCTCGTTGGAGGTTTTGTATATATTGCCTTTACTTTCTGCAATTAATTCTTGCACCATCAAACCCCAGAATGGGTAGGCCGAGCCAAGGCCAAGCCCCTCGTTGGAGGTTCTGTATATATTGCCTTTACTTTCTGCAATTAAATTCTTGCATCATCAAACCCCAGAATGGGTAGACCGAGCCAAGGCCGAGCCCCTCGTTGGAGGTTCTGTATATATTGCCTTTACTTTCTGCAATTTAATTCTTGCACCATTAACCCCAGAAAGGGTAGGCGAGCCAAGGCTGAGCCCTCGTTGGAAGTTCTGTATATACTGCCTTTACTTTCTGCAATTAAATTCTTGCAGTATCAAACCCCAGAATGGGTAGGCCGAGCTAAGGCCGAGCCCTCGTTGGAGGTTCTGTATATACTGCTTTACTTTTGCAATTAATTTTTACATCATCAAACCCCAGAAAGGGTAGGCTAAGCCAATGCCAAGTCCCCTTGGAGGTCCTCTATTTAATGCATTTATTTTTTAATTTAATTTTTTGCACCATTAAAGCCTAGAAGGGCAGGCCGAGCCAAGGCTGGGCCACCCATTGGAGTCCTTTATTTACTGTCCTTAATTCTTGCATAATCAAACCCCAGAATAGGTAGACCGATCAAGTCGAGCCCCTCGTTGGAGGTCCTTTATATACTGCCATTTACTTCATACAGTTTAATTTCTACATCATCAAACCCCAGAATGACTAGGCCGAGCCACCTGCTGGAGGTTGTAACACTGCACAGAAGTCGTTAACTCACTCCCTCTTTCGGCTTCAGGGAATTTTTAATGCTTTGAAAATACCAAAAAAATGTCATTCATGTGCATTTCACATAGCATAGCTCATGCGTATTTTGCCATGCCGCATTCGTATTTGTATTGTCATTGATTCATGCATATTCATCTAAAAAATTCAAAAGAAAAATCTCAAAAACTAGGAAACGGGCCATTCCGACTGGCCAATCCTATTTTTGATGACTTCCCTTCTAATCTTTTCAAAATGACGATTTTGCCCTTTATAGGCAAATTGTCTTGAAAAATTTCAGAAAATTCAAAAAAAATCTCAAAAACTAGGAAACGGGCTATTCCGACTGGCCAATCCTATTTTTGATGACTTTCCTTCATGATATTCTCAAAATGACAATTTTACCCCTCATAGGTAAATTTTCTTGAAAAATTTTCAGAAAGTTTAGAAAAATCTAAAAAACTAAGAAATGGGCCATTCTTATTTTTGATGATTTCCCTTCCTGATATTTTCAAAATGGCGATTTTGCCCCTCATAGGCAAATTGTCTTGAAAAATTTCAGAAAATGCAGAAAAACCTAAAGAATTAGGAAACAGGCTATTCCGGCTAGCCAATCCTATTTTTGATGATTTATCGTATGTCGTGCATGCATGTCCACGTATGCATATCTGTGTACACATGTTATATACGCATGTCCATGTACGTATATCGCGTTTGCATGTCCATGTACATATGTTGCATTCGCATGTCATATTCGTATGTCTTCAAATCTACATGTCATATTAGTACGTCTTCGAATCTGCATGTCATATTCATACGTCTTTGAATCCGCATAATCGTATTCGTACGTATTCGTATATATTTATATGTATTCGTATACATACATACGCATGTCCATCTGTCGCCTCCGCAAGTCCATGTTCGTGTGCTGTATCTGCGTGTCCACGTTCACATGTAACGTACGTTCGTGTTTGCATTTCATATTTGTATATCCATACTCGCATATTCATGATTGCATGTCCACGTTCGCATGTATACGTTTGCGTGTCTATATTTGTACATTCACGTTTTGCTTATCCATGCATCCATTACCATCCATGCATTTCATCTAAAAAGTGAAAATACAAAAAGAGAACACCTCACTAGAGCCTTTGGAGTAAACCAAGCCTGAGTTGCCAAATTAGGATACCCATGAAATTAAGGTACCGAAAGGGCATTAATTTTAATTAACTAGTGTAACCAAGTCCCCGAACTCATAATCTCTGGTTCGTAGAAGTAATTTAGTTCTCCCGCTAATTTACTTAGGTTTTCTAATCGACCTACAAAAATGATTAGTGGCGACTCCAAATTCTAAATCATTTAAACAAAAACCAAAGTTACGATTCAGTAGGACTTGGGAGAGTCCGTATTAGGTTAGTCAAATCTAATTAACTTGGTAATCCGTTCACTTGAAAATTTCTTTCAGGTCACGACACCCCCTAGTTAAGAAGATGATGAACAGGAGAGGGGGTGGGGCTTCGTTGCAGGTTTTGGGCTGCTGGCTAGGCTATGTGTGTTTGTTGATCGAATTGTGGGTTGGGTTGGTTAGCAAGTTTGGGCCTGTGGAATCTCTCCAAGATTGGGCCATTTCGTTCCTTTTTTCTGTTCTGAGTTTTAATTTGGATTGGGCTTAAGATTGGGCCCAATTCGGATGTTGGGCCCTGTCTATTTGGTAACTCATGCATTGGGCTCATATGCTGAGCCCAGTCCAAGCAAGGACCCACGTCGCAAGGGCCTGGGTCCGGCTCGATCCAGGTTGAGTTTTGAGACCCGACTCGGGCCTGTTGACACCTAAATTTTGATTTTCCTTTTTAGTTATGTTGCATAAAAGATTAGGAATTAGTTTTAGTTCCTATCAAAAAATTATTAGTTTAGCATTCATCGCATTGCATGTTTGCATTCGGAAATGGATTATTCTATGGGCATTCCTAAAGAATGAATCTCGTGCACGTGAAGTTAAGTATGCCATGGAACGAAATCAGGTTCATTGAGTGTACAAACAAAATCTATGTAATATAATTTGGCATGACTTGCACAAGGTTCTCTTTAGACCTTTTAGGAACTTGATTTTTAGAAAAATATACACGTGAGCCATGTACGGAAGAGACAAGTGAACAAAGAGATAGTTGGCCATTCATAAGAGAAAGAGGCTTCTTTCTTGTAGACCCCAAAGGTCATCCTTGCTTATAAATAAGGAGCATAGATTCACATAAGAATGGGGGGAATTATTCTACAAAAATTCAGAACCTTAGAGAGAATTACATGTGATGTCAAGAGAGATTTCAATTTTGGGGTTGATGGTCCTTACATCCTCGTGCATTGGGAGAA
>JAGVVM010012879.1:0-18920 GCA_019149425.1 Psidium friedrichsthalianum
ACTTCCCAGTAGGTGCTTTTTCGGTCCCTGAAGTCAATTGCCATATAAAGCGTTGTAAACGCACCTTGGGATTCACAGGGCCAATCTGCTCATGTCCATTGCAACCTATCGTGAGTAATTCCCAGACCACGAGTGTTGTAGGAAACTATCCTGCCAAGAATTTTGATTCTGACAAAGCTTGTTTTAAGAAGTCTAGTTAATGGAAGTTACTTCCTTGCGAAATCTCGCTGTGAAAGAGCTTTGAATATCCCGCAACTACTCCGGCGTTCGAGACTCAGGGAGAGTCGTCACCATAAGTGCTTCTGAATTGGTCAGAAGGAGGAACTATGCTTGTGCCCTAAGGGAATGCAGATGAGCGTCTGCGTCTGAGATTCCAGATGAAGTGTTTTGATTGCCTCATAGATGGATTCAGACGAAGGACAAGCATTGCTTTGGAAGACCTCAAGGAAGACTCTTTGAGACGTCGACCGGTAGGATCCCTAAAGCTCAGATCACTAGAGAAAAGCCGAATCGATTCAGAGACTTCACATGGTTTTGAAGCTGTTTCTGAACAGATTCAGATTCTGCCAGCTGGACTAAGAAGACCCAACGATTGACAAGAGTCCGCTTGATTTTCGGAAAATATGGGAAGTGAAAGAATCGATCTACATGATGATTGTCCTTCTTTATTAGGACAAATCCTTGATTGATATTACCTTTCTTTCCTTCCTCGAAGATTCAACATCTCACAGAAATTGAAACTGTGAAGCATTTCGTTGTATGGGCGACTGAACCTGAAGCTTCCAGAATCTTTTCTTCTTCAAACGGCTACTCTAGCATCTTTCAAGTTTATCCTCGCTCAATCAGGTTGATTGAAGATTGACGAGTGATCCCGTGGAGCACATTACAACGGCTAGTTCGAGTGAAAGGTGTATCAAAGGAGGGTGCTGGTATTTTCTCGTCTAAGAAGGAGAGAGATAAAAGAAAGCATATACACGACGGGCAAGATAGGGTAAAAAAGGACGAGCAAAACTGTTGAGAGAGTTATTTTAACTTCTCGTGGAAATACTCTTGTGAGTGAGTTGAGAGAAGTGTGATTGTACCTTTGCGATTCATTACTAGTGAAATCCGCCAATCGTGGCTGTCATCGTGGGAGAGTGGAATCGTAGCTTGCTATAGCCCAACCCACTATAAATCTTGTGTGTGCACACTTTTCCTTCTGACACCTCTTTTATTTCCTGGCATACCTTGACTGCTCAGTCTTCAATACCGTCTTCTGTGCTTGCTTGCGATTTTTTTTTATAACTCCAAATTTTCAAAGCACCATTTTCACCCCCCCTCTAGGTGTCCGTTGCTTAGCCACATCACGAGTGAATACAGGAAAGGAGTTCATACAAATTGGTGTTCAGGTCTCAACTGAAAGAATCTTGGCTACTATTATTGGAAAAAATCCCGTTCGGATAAACGAAGAGCGGGCAAATCATTTTCCAGCTGTTTGTCCCCCCCCCGACGCCAAGATGATTCTATTCAATCTGAGGATAATATCTTACAAGTATATCCAATCCAAAACAAGCGTCCATATTGACCTGCTGTCTATGTGGAAACTCTTGTTTCTCCTTATCCGGGCAGTGAGCCCTATCAAGAATCTAGAGCCTTTTAAGAGTTTTGTTTACAGTGATAATTTGGCTGTTTAATATCAGAGGGGCGAATTTGAAGAAGAAAGGACGACATTGTCCTAGAGTCTATAGTCTTATTATGAAATCTGCTCATTCATTAGTAGCTTCAAACCATTGTACTTTCCTACTTCTTCTCCGGACGTTCGTCAGGCTTGATGAATAGCCCTTTAATCATCTCTATTTTGCTAGGTAGTGACATCACTAGCTATGTTATTCTGATCTGATTCGATCTTAATTTTACCACCCATTCAGTGGTATATGCTATTTAGTTACATTCCCTATAACCATGTGATGGTAAAGCACGCACCATCCCAATTATCGTCAGTTTATAGTGATCGGCCGTTCGATTTTGTCTCCCCTTTATATTCAAAAGGTATGATTCTTAAACTTATAACCCAAACTCTCAATCTGATACCGAAATATGTACATTCATCGCTGATAAAATAAGTCTTTTGTGTGTTTACTAATAATTCAAGAGTGCTTGTGTCTACTTTATACAACTCATATATCATGTACAGAAATTGGGTCTTCGTAAAAAGGATGGACACATCCATTTTATCCTAAAGGTGGCTTCATCAAAGCATAATACACTAACAACACTCCATCGGAACTTTACAACACAAGCCCCCCACGAATAAAAAAATTCCTCCGCTATAACGATCTGCCCCATGTCGTCTATGTCCTATGGCGCTTCGTTTATTGACCGTAGAAGGAACTAATATAAGATGAAAGTAATGGAACTAAGATAGCAAGGGGTGATATGAGTTATTAATTATACAATTTCATCTTATATATGGCTTTATTACTTGTATCTAACATCTCTAAATACAGGATCTAATCCACACAATTACATGTCAAAACAAATATCACATGTTTTCATCTTTATTAGATTGAAGGCACAAGTAAATTCGATAGTTACTTGATTCGATGGATCCAACTTCCTATTCAAAGTACCGAAAAATGGATCCAAACGATGAGATGGACAATTTAATGGACGACTTAACTAATTACACTTATTTAACGATAAGAACGACGACTATGCAATCAACGAAAGCTCTCCCATATCGGTACCTTTTGCTGTCTGCTAATGGATAAGCCCACCTTCGAACTAAAAAAAAATAAAAAAAAAAGGTCATAACTCTTCCACTGAACTTTGCTTTCAAGCCTCTTATACTTCAAATTGAAGATTATTTGATGTACTTACAAAATTCCTAATATTGTCAACCTCAAACAACAATGAAAGATGAAGATATCGGCCTTAAATCGTAGTTCCTTCGCGGGATACTGTAGCGCGAGAATTGAAATCTTGTTTCGGGCAAACTAAAGTGTCAAATTAGATCCGTCAAATCTCACGGCTTCAAAGTTCCTAATTTTATCCTTATACAAAAACGCCGCATACAAACTCCTCAAACGATCTCAATAACTTAAACTTGGACCTACACGTCGCAATTAAGCTCTAAAATCTGAAAATCACTTCAATATAATGAACGTAATGCGAGTAACTTATTTGGACGTTGTTTAACGGTGTCGAATTACTTGACCAAGCACATGACTTTACCCCTCTTCTTTTCCTTTCTTTCTTTCTTCTTCTTTTTCTTTCTTTTTCCCCCGCTTTTCGCGGTGCGTTTTAACGCAGAGAGAGGAAGAGCCTGCTGCGCCTTTTTTTCATATTGTTTTTCCCTTTGTTGACATTTTGACCTTGTTTTTTTTTTTTTGGAGGGGGGGGGGGAAGGGGTTTGGAATCGGTGGTTCCATCACCATTTTGACTTATTCAGAGTTTTTTGACCTGTCAAAAAGTAAACATTACACGGTTGAGTGGAACATGAGAGAGACATAATTCTAACAACAGATTTAAGAGAAGGTTTTCACAAAATCTTAACCACAAGTCAGCCGAAAGCAGAAGGGTTCAAGTCAGCGCCTATTCGTACACAGCTAAATCCACTTATTGACTGATGGATAGAAGCAGAATCCATTCAATACATGTTGAAGATCTGTCACTGTTTCCATTTTCACTTGAAAGTTGGATACTTTCGTTTAATGCAAGCTTCCATGGAGAGCGAGAGCCGGTAATTAACAAACTAGAGGCAAGCAACCTCTGCTTTTGAAAATGCCGATAGAATAGGACTCGTGTGCTCAGACTGCACTCTGCTGCTCTGATCTCTTGAGGAAATCACGCCATTAGAGGCACGAGCAATCATCTTCCCAGTTCATTTGCCAATTGTGCCATAGCTTTGCTACATCCTGACTCGCTTCCTTACAGCTGTCGACTCAACCTCATCTTTTGGCGATTTTGGAGCCACCAAATGTTGTCAATTTAAGCCTGCAATGGCAGTATTGTGATCACTTGATTTCCTGAGGACGCTGTCTTCCCCATTGCTGCTGCAACTGATGCTTTCACTTTGTTTCCCTCTAACTTTGACCCATCATACGCGTCGCTTACAAGCCTCCTTTCAAAGAAAAGAAAGAAGATAGCGCTTGGACTGTGTTTACTGATTGCACTTGTTGTGAATCACCCAAAAATTTGCCAACCAGTTATGGTTGCTGCAATAGGTTAAAAACAAATTGGAAAAGGGAAAACCTCATGCGCAGCAGCAACTGTGATTGCAAAACAACACATGCAGATCCAAGGAACCAAAACCAATTATTGGACATCACATGTTCATCACATATCCTTGAATGGATCAAAATAGTTCAAAAGTGTCAAAAGGACATCAAACATACACACATAAAAGCTTTTCACTCTACCCACATAGAGCGACTCATAAGATTGTCTGTATAAGTACAGACTAGTTGAATAGATTACGCTACACCATCATACATATCCTTGATTGCCTCTACAAACTTTAGATGATACTTTTTTCTTCTCCCAGAATCCACCATAACACGTTTCTTGGACCCTATCATTATGCCCTTCTCGAGGTCAATAAATACCATATGTAGATCCTTCTTCTTTTCTCGTATCTCTCCATCAACTGTCGTATTAAGAAGATACCTCCATGTAGATCTTTCTGGCATAAATCCAAATTGATTTACATAGACCTCGGTTTTCTACTCTCAAACGATGCTCAATAACTCTTCTCCCACAATTTCATTGTATGGCTCATAAGCTTAATACCTCTATAGTTGCCACAGTTCTGAATATCCCCCTTGTTCTTATAGATAGGCACAATCATACTCTTCCTCCATTCATCAGGCATCTTATTAGCTTAGAGGATCTTGTTAAACATTTAGTCAACCAACTTATTGCCACATTCCCTAAGCAACGCCATACTTCAATAGGGACACCATCTGGTCCTAAGGCTTTACACTAGTCTTCATCTTCTTTAAAGCATCCTGAACTTCTTGTGCTCTAATTCTACGCACAAACCTTCTGTTTAACTCATCAGAAGCGTCCACCAGATCCACCTTGCCTCGATCGCCCTCCCCATTATAAAGCTTGTTAAAATAGCTCACCCACCTTTCCTTCACTTCTTCATCTTTTACTAATAGTTTTTGATTTTCATCCTTGATACATCTAATCTGTGTGAAGTCTTTACTTTTCTTGTCCCTTATCCTAGCAAGCCTATAGATATCTTTTTCCCCTCTTTGATCCCAATTTTTTTTATACATATCAGAGAAAGCCTTGCCTCTAGCCTCTCTCACGCTTTCTTGGCATTTTTTCGTGCCAATCTAAAGTTCTGCAAATTCTCTTCATTAGGACATTTATGTAGACATCTAAAGCACTCATTCTTCTTCTTAATTGCCTCTTGCACCTCTTTATTCCACCACCAAGTTTCCTTTCTCTGAAGTCCGCGCCCTTTACTTTCACCTAGCACATCTTTTGCCACTCTTTGTATGCATTTAGACATCTCACTCCACATCCTATTTACTTCTTCCTCTAGTTTCCACGGTCCTTCTTGAAACATCTTTTCCTTAAAATCGGTATGTTTTCCTCCTTTAACTTCCACCATCTTATTCTGGATTTTGAGCCCTTCGCGGCATCTTCTGTGCCTTATACCGAACCTCTAGGACCATCAACTTATGTTGCGTAGCTACACATTCTCCAGGGTAGACTTTGCAATCTATATACGAGGTTCTATCCTCTCTTCTAGCAAGAAAGAAATCAATATGACTACGATTCTGACCGCTACGAAAAGTGATTACATGTGACTCTCTTTTCCTAAAGAAAGTATTTGCTAACATCAAATCATACGCTAGTGCAACGTTCAAGATGTCTTCGCCACTCTCGTTTCTAGTCCCATAGCCAAAACCTCCATGAACTCTGTCAAAACCTCCACTACTTTGGCCAACATGTCCATTAAGATCTCCTTCTAATGCATACTTTCTCCTCACGTGGTATCCCCCTTAAAATCTCCTCCAAGTCTTCCCAAAATCTGTTCTTATCAGCTACTGGCAATCCAACTTGGGGGGCATACGCACTAAGGATGTTTAAGATCAATTCTCCCACTACTAGCTTAATCAAGATAATCCGATTGCCTGATCTTTTAACATTAACAACTTTATCCTTGAAACTTTTATCGATCATAATCCAACTCCATTTTGACTCTTCTTTGTGCCTGTGTACCATAACTTGAATCCAGTACCTTCCACTTCCTTAGCCTTCTCTCCAACCCATTTAGTCTCTTGCAGGCACGCAATATTCACTCTCCTTCTAGCAAAAGTATCTGCTAACTCCCAACTTTCCCGTTAAGGTTCCTATGTTCCAACTCCCTATTCGAATCCTTACTTCTTGGGCATTTCTTGCCCCCCACACCCTCCTATAAAAGTGTGAGGACCCTAACTTACTTTTCACCACATCCGGGCAATGTGGCGCATCACTCTGGGAATGATGGCCCAAGGCTAACTTCCTTACCCCTCGCCCCACCTATCTTGGTGCAAGGACCCTTGCCCATTTTTCGCTACACCCGGGCGCCGATGCAACGCGTCGCTAAGAAGGGTACGCTCCAACGAAAAATCTTTGGGTTCATCTCATAAGGGCAACTCTTTTACTTTTTTTTTGGCGGCCGGCTCGCTACACCTGACGCCAACCCTCCTCCTTTACCATGGCTTGGGACAGGCTATGTAAGCTACATAGGCGGAGTTCTTATCTAGAAACTAGAATAGAAAAATCTATTTCTAGATAAAAATTGATTCCAGAAATGGAATTGCTCATGCATGCCCTAAAGGCATATATAGCAACCATTGTTGATTCTAAAAAGTGATTCTTATTAAAATAATTTTTTTTTCTAATTATGTTCTCTCAGATGAGTTTTAGAGAAGTAGAACACATTTGGTAACTGCATAGAATTTTTGTTCTTGAAATAGAAATGTATTTGGTAACTGCACATAATTTCTATTCCTGGGAATAATTTGTCTTCCCAATTTTTTTCATTAAAGGTCAAATAATTACGTAGTTACTCTATAAAATTTCATCCAACATTTTAAATAATCGAAGATTAATTCATATTTGTTCTATTATATAACATATTGCATATGTAAATGCAAAAAATAAATATCATGAATCATCATAATTCGTTTTGTCCATTTGTTGTGGGGTTCATCCAACTCTTTTAAGCGAGCGGACAACCGACACAAACGACATCCTTGTCTTTTACAAGAAAAACGCACTGCACTACCTGCATTGGTATAACATTTTTGGCTCTAAGAAATCAAATCTCAATCTTAATTCATCCAAAACTTTAGAAAACGAGAGCTTACTAAAGTATTACGTTGATTATTTTTGTCTTTTTTCCAAAATTTTCTAAAACTAGATTAAATCTAAAGTACATAAACCTAGGCAAATCACAACCAATAAAATTAAGCGTACAATCAAAGATCATGGCATTGATAAATTGCATCATAAAAAACCCTAACGAAACTCTAAGGACTTGGAGGATGTAATTCGGATTTAATTCAAAGTTATTTATGAATTTCCTAAAACAGAACAAAATCTAAGAAATTTAGGGAATCTAGCCCAAATTTATGAAACAAGGTTTAAACTAGCTTAACCTAAGTTTTTTCCATTTTAGGGATTTTCTGAATTTTTTTTTATTTTTTAGAATGTTTCCAATTTTTTCTATCCTTATTTGGTATTTTATTTTTTATTATCGTATACATTTTCTTTGAAAATGAGATCTTCTATTTTAGATCGAGGAAAAAGTGTGATATCCTGATTTCGATTCCTTTTTCCGGAATTTGAATACATAATGGTTTATTTCATGAAGGCACTATAGATGAATCTCACTTGGAGCTGGTCGCTCTAAGATGACTAACCAAAGGGGAAATGCTAACTATGATATAAGCACGTGGACCAAATATCGATACGCGTGACTCCTAAAAGCCACCCGTTAGTGTGAGAATTGTTTAAAGTTGTCATCTTATGAATGAGGTCACGAATTGAGTTCCGGAGTAGGACAATCGACTCTCATGAGTGTCACAGTTCTGAATTTGGACCTTGCCTAGAAAGGGAAAATGGGCAGATGGATCTCGAATGCCCAGTGAAATAGGAAAAAATTAGAAATTTCTATCTTGCCCCTGGTTTGAGCTAGAATCCATGGCATGAGGGTAAGAATATTTTTAGAGAGGCTAGAAAATTTTTACGATGAAATCCGGAGTTATTTTCCGATCGCAATTGAGCCAAATCAGCACGGATTGAGCCCCACCCGGTCCTGAAATTTCACGAATTTAGAGAAATGTCTCGTCGGTCATCTTTTTGACCAATTTGACCAGTTTCGACTGAAAATAATTGAGGCCCAAGCTTTATCAGTCCAAATTTCACTGATAGTCCAAAAATTAGTTCAATTCGTTCAGTTTTTTATGTCGCTTTCCGATGAATAGTAATTTTCAATAATAATGGACCCTAGGAATAATATCTGCTTTCTCTCTCTCTCTCTCTTTCTTTCATTATTCCATTAGAACACTCTCTCTCCTCTCTCCTCTCTCTCCTCTCTCTCTAAATTTCGGATCTCCTTCTCTCGCGGCCCAATTTTCTGTTGCCAACTTCAACTGGCCGCCGACGGAAATCCGATCGTTGGATCATCGCGATTTTTAGGTATGTTGTAGTTCAGTGTCTTATGGTTCTATTCCAACTTGAATTACTTTGATCCAAGGTCGTTTGGCCTTTCAAATCTGCTTTGACAGTTCGGTCGACGAATCTGTTTTTGATTTCCAGATTTTGGATTTTGGTTCCCGTTGATATATATCAACCCTGGCTGTCCCTAGAACTCATATTCATGTCATAATCTTGTTTTCCAGCTCGATTTGGTCTTGTTTTAAGCCCTTGAACAGCCCCGGTTCAAATTAAATCCGTCGGAATCCGCTGTCATCGTCATTGCCCCTGGTCATCGCCACTTCTCAGCCACATCCTCGACTAGTTTCAACATCGTTTAGGTAAGTTAAACCTCTAGACTTTGCTCATGATGTTAGACTTGTCATGGATTAGTTTTAGGGACCATTAATGATAAATCGGTTTAGGAAAATTTGTCGTAATCGGCGTATTTTGATGAAATCAATTTCTGTGGGCTTGAGTATGCTGTGAATTGGTGAAATGTGGCTGTCTATGCTTGAAGAATGCTTGGTGGTGGTTGGTGTGGGTCCCGCGAGGTTCGAGTACCGAAAAATGGATTTTCGGGATAATTAGAGCGAAAACGGGGGAAATCGTGTTTTGAAATTACTGTTCACGACCTGTTGACACCTGATTTTTAATTATTTTTTCCCTTTTAAAATTAATAAAAAATCCATAAAAATTCATAAAATTAAAAAAAATCAACTTTAGGGGGACCTTGGTCAAGCTAGGGAATCAATTTGACCAAAAAATGATTTTTCATATTTTCTGTATTTTTCGAATATTTTTTTTTTTTCGAAAATTCATTAAAAAATTACAAAATTACAAAATTACAAAATCAACTTTGGAAGCCTTGGCCAAGCTTAGGCAACCATTTTTGAACAAAAAATAATTTTTCATATTTTTTTATTTTTATATATTTTTTAGAATTAGGAAAATATATAATAGAATTTGAGACCTAAAAATTTAATTTGAGTCAATTTATTTTCATTTTTTACCTTTTAGGAGTTGTGTCATTATTCTCTAATATTCCAAATCTTCATCTTGGTCCAATTATACCCGGAAGGACTCATTTTGTAAAAGGGCTTTAATTAAATTTTGTGTTATTTTCAGCGGCAAGAAATGAGCTTAAATTTGACATGAGGTGAATTTGGACTAAGTATAGGGGAGGTGTGTCGAAAATTGTGAGGAGATTTGGGCTTAAAGAAATATTTTTCTAGGGACTGAATTGCAAATGCTTAAAATCTCAGGAACTAGGGTGCAAATACCTAACTCTTGAGGATTATTTTGTAAATAACAAAAAGAAGAGTTTAGTGGAGAAATTAGAATAGAAAGGGAAGATGGAGAAGAGGAGATGGAGAAAAGAAGATGGAGAAGAATGGATGGAAAAAATAAGATAAGAATAGAGAAGGGAAGATGGAGATGAAGAAAGAGTTAGTGGAGAATTAGAATGGGAGATAAATATGGAGAGGGAAGATGAAGAAGAAGAAGAGTTAGTGGAGAGATTAGAATGTGAGATAAAGATAGAGAAGGAAAGATGAAAATAAAGAAAAGTTAGTGGAGAAATTAGAATGGGAGATGGAGTTAATGGAAAAATTAGAATGGGAGATAGATGAGTGGGTTAAAAAAGGAGGAAGAAGTGAGTCTCGGGAAAGGGGGATTCTTTTGGGGGAAAAGAAAATTTTTGGATACTTGAGAGAGTTTTGAGAGATTGAAAAAAAAATTAGAGAGAAAGAAAAAAATAAAAAAGAGAGAGCTTTCTTTTTTTAAAAGAGAGTCTTGAAGATGGTGGGAGTTTAAATCTAGGTGTTACCATCACTAATTCTCTACCGATCAACACAAGTCATGAGTTCATCCCCATCGTTCGAGCTGTAATCTTGATCCATAAGGTGACAGGAGGTCCGAATCGACAATCAATCTGTCAAATCAAGTAACAATCCTAAACATTAAATCTTCGAGAATTTCCTTACCAAATGAATTGATTTAAATTTCGATTGTGTTATGTCGTACTCGTATGTCTCCATATCCACATATTCGTATTTGTGTTGTTATTAATTTACGCGTATCCTCCTAAAAAGTTTTTTCAACTGGCCAATCCTACTTTTGATGTTTCCACCTCCCGATCCTTGAAAAATGACCATTTTACCCTTCTAGTCAGTTTGACCCAACTTCTTCCAATCATTCCAAATGAGCTTTCATGAAATAAAATGATACCGGAATGGCGTTTAGAATAATCTAGCGTAATCAAGTCCCCGAACCCATTTTTTTATTTGCAGAAATAAATTAGTTCTCCCGCTAATTTATTTAGGTTTCTAATCTACCTACCAAAAATGATTAGTGGCGAATCCAAATCAAAAATCTTTGCATGAAAAAACTTAAGTTGCGATTCGATAGGACTTGGGGAGGGTCCGAATTAGGTTAATCAATTAACCTGATAATCCGTTCACTCGATTGATAGAATTAAATTTTTTTCGAGTCGCGACAGCTTGGCGACTCCACTGGGAACGTGTTCTTAATTTTTAGAAAAAAATTTAAGAACTAGAGGACTTAGGCCAGAAAATTTCATGAAAATTCATTTGGTCTAATTGGGGATTCTGACCTTAGGTGTAAATGGTTTTGCAGAATGGGAATTATAACGGGTGGAGTGTTGACTAACCCTTTGTTTTGCGGCTTGGTGTTGGAATTATTTAATTTCGCACAATTTGAGCGGTGTTTGAATTTAACTGCTGTGCATGGTTAATCATTTTAGCACTACATCACACACGTCCCGTGGCCGAACTTGGGCCACTAGTTTTAGCATGGTATTGTGATTTGGTTCTAGCGTTCGGCGTGAGATCACGTCGAAAGTTAGTCCAGATTCAATCTTGAAACCCCTTTTCAAAAATGAGTTTTAAAAGTTAGGCCTCAGGCCTTGGTAAGATTACCAAAGCGGTGGTTTTAATTTTTAACTCGAGCAGCCGAAGTGGAAAGACTCGGCTAATCCTGATTACGTCGTGGGATCACAGCTAATTTTGATTATGTGCGCGAGATTGTCACCTTACCATAAGTCTTTCGCTTTAATTTGTCAGCCTTTAGAGTAGATAGGCTAAGATTTAAACTCACGATTCATGTGCATGTCTGTATGATCTATATGGCATTTTTCACGGTGAAAGTAAGTTTGCTAACTTCATCTTGTATTTATTTTTGGTCGGTCCATGTTAGGCGTCGGTCAAATTTTGAATTTAATATCATGGTCAATTTTCAAAAGAAAATAAAAACTAATTGGTATCCCATTTAAAAAAATGAACATGAAAAATCCTTACGAAAATTTTGTTTACTAATGAAATATTTTGTCAAAGTTTTCATTAAGGCTTCAATAAACACAAGATTTCTTATGAATTTATCCTTGAAATTCATTCTGATAAAAGAAAAAAGATTCCTTCGGGAAATTTGCTAAATGTCAAAGGATTTTATCACATCTTTTCTAATTTGTAAAATCTGAAAGAAATCCTTTTTTGACGAATTTACCACGTTTTTCTAAGAAATAAAATTGGACTAATCTAGGAATCATGGATCGACCTCTTTTGATCACATATTAATTACTTCCTTTACTTTTGCAGGGAATCATAGGTACCCCGGACAGGAGCAAAATTAGACTCATCGGTGATAATATACCTAGAATGGTCTTGAAGAATGTGAAAGAACCAGAAATTGCCGATGCCTTAGCCAATTACACTGGGGGGGCAAGCAAAGAAGTCCGGAGACAGAATCGTGTCCATCAGTGAGGACGTATGGGCTATGTGTTTTGATGAGGCCGTAAATTTATCCAGATCGGGCCTGGGGACATCTTTAATGTATTAGAAGGGTTCCTGTATTTTGTTGAGAAAGAGTAGATTATGTAATCAGAGCCCATGAAGCAATTTTATTAACCCGATCTTGCGACGCCTTCTGATTAAATTGAACAAAGACTGCCTTTTTACCTTCCTTGGATTCGAAACACGTGGAGGATTTTGAAGGACCAATATTTTATTGCTGAGCATGGCCCATAGACGTTTCTCCCAACGCTACAGGAGACCGACGCAACAGGTGGACACCGAAAGAAACAAAGTATGGGTAAAGTGGGGGCACGCAACAGGTGGCCAAATTTATTTATTGGCACGCTGACCGAAATAGTCATATCTGTAATAATTCACAGCGACTAGCTTGCGGGTTCAAGGTGGCTAGTGGGGGTCACCGCCGAATACTTCTTTTAATGTCTTGATATTATCGTCTACCGTAGCTAACAAGAACATCAAGAAGAATGTCAAGACTCAGCGTTTCCAGTACCTCAGATCGTTCCATCATGTTATACGGAAGAAAAGATGGCAGAAAATAAAAGCACAGATATGTGAAGCTTTTCTTTTATTCCATTCATCAAGAAATATTACAACAGCTTACTGGGGAAAAAAAGTAAAGCCAAACTGAGCCCTAATAAGCATTATAAAAGAGTTCAACTGGTTTCCATGAAATTAATGCTATGCCTACACTGAGCAACCTGGATTCGAGATCTACAAGCTTGAAGAACAGACGGGTGCATTTTTCCTTGTGCCTAGCTGCATTAATTTCATGGTGTTCAACGGCGAGTTTCAAATTGTCGATCAAGTCCTTCTCGAAAACTATATCCGCCGTTAGATCATCAAGCCTTTCCTCCAGCCACTTACATCTGAACTTCATCACGATGTTGCTCGGATCATGCTCAAAGTATGTCTGGTTTAAAGCAAGTCGTCCACCAGCTCCTCTCTCTCGTGAATTAACAGCGAGACCGTTTCATCAGCGGACCTGATCGTCTTCTTATACCGGACAACTGAGTATTCTGCAAACGCCAAACATTCTGATCAATCCTGGTAACGGGCCTTCACGACGCGAGCTAAAGTGATCGTCTCCTGGGTGTTTCGACATGCCTCCAGAAAGTTGATGAAGACGTGCGAGAACGCTTTGTATTCCCTCTCCAAGTTGGTGCCTTCAACTGAAGAAGCATTTACCTCCCCTAACAAACCGAGAATCTCAGCTTCGACACTCGGATGATGGGCTATGTAAACATAACTTCTGCTAAGAAGATGATAGAACCTCTCCCATTTGAACATGACGTCAGTCGTGATGACGGGCCTTCACGACGCGAGCTAAAGTGATCGTCTCCTGGTGTGTTTCGACAGCCTCCAGAAAGTTGATGAAGACGTGCGAGAACGCTTTGTATTCCCTCTCCAAGTTGGTGCCTTCAACTGAAGAAGCATTTACCTCCCCTAACAAACCGAGAATCTCAGCTTCGACACTCGGATGATGGGCTATGTAAACATAACTTCTGCTAAGAAGATGATAGAACCTCTCCCATTTGAAACATGACGTCAGTCGGGAAGATGTGTGTAGGAAGATTAGCCATTACGAGGAGAAAATCAAGGCAGACCGACGAAACACGAGAGTATTGGAGGAGAGAGTCAGGCAGACTAGCGGAATGCAAAGGTGGTAATTTGCTTTGAAGTAAATATGATTTTGTAGTGACAGTATCAACTAGTCGACTTTCCTATCTGCCGTTCCACGTCGGTATCCAACCTAACACCCTTGAGAGCTATCGTCACTTGCTGAACATGGGAGAAGAAGAGTTCGAGGCCATGTTTGGGATTCAAACCATGGAGCCTGGCCCTTCCGCCGACGATGTCCAACATCTCAGTAGATAAGGACAACAACAATAAGGGTCAAAGGAAGCATTACGTCGCCATACCGAGGAGCAAAAACAAGGCTTGAGGTTTCTTCAGGACGTGCCCCATGCTAGACGGCAAACAAAGAATGAAGCTGGTAAGAGCTAGGCTGGAACTTTCACAAACGAGTTCTGGTTTCAGAATAGGCGAACCCGAGTAAAACTCGTCATGAGCGCAACGAAGCCGAGTTTCTAAGAGTGAAAATGAAAACTCTGAGTGGAGAACAGATGTATAAAGAGGTTTTGACTCGCATTTGCCCCAACTGCAATAGCCTCCTCACTCTCGATGAAAGGCAATATCTGAGGATCGAAAATGATCGTTTAAGAGGTAAGTAGACCAGTTTATGACAGGATCAAGTTCTGTTGGAGGAAAGCACGAAAAGACCGAGCCTATGGGTCAGCATGATGCCTCCCGGAGAAGGGGAGATGTATCACACAGGCAAGTGGCATTGACGACGAACTCACCGCCATGATCAACCAGTTTAATGTTGATGAAGCACAGGGTATAATGTGCAACGGAGGCCTGTATTTCAAAGCTCCCAGTGATCACTGGACCTTAAACATGATAGACACGTACACTGAATCGGAGCGAAGTGTCTGATCACTGGAAGACCCACAAAAGAAGCCGAGCAGATCTAACATGAATATATAAGTTTTATTTCCACGCCAGGGGATGTTATGTTAATTTTATCAACGTTCTGCAATTAAGCAAATGCAATCTCCATTTCCCGATATAAATGCTCGAATCCGCTACTCCCCACCACAAGACTCGACCAACAATTAATGGAGAGTAAAAAATGTGTAAAACCTAAAGGTAAACTCCGTATCGTTTCAATTTACCCTCTCAAATTGCTCCGCTAAATTATATCCTTCTGTTTTCAGACTTACAAAACGACCGAGAGAATATGTCGTACTCAAACAATGAAAATCCTGCTAGACCAAAAATTGAGGTGCAAACCACTCGTGAGCCATTCACCCACACCTGGCGTGGCAGTTTCAAATAGGGAAAATGCGAAGAAAGGACTCGTTGCACAATCTCAAAGAAAGGTAATTCTGTATCATTCCATTTACCCTAGAAGTCTTGTGTTTTGAATTGATTGAGTTGTCTTACAGAGGGTTGTAGATTATTTGAAAAGAACCGTGACGTGAAACTACCTAGTGCAAGACCATGTCCGTCTCGAAAATCAACCCTTAAAAGAGAACTTCCCCCTTGGACGCCTTAAAGCCAGTAGGCCTTGATGGACGGAGGTGACTGTGATCCAAGAACACAAGTTCGATCCCAAGCTTGCGCCCAAATGATGAATTCGTTCAACGAAACAATGAGACAAACTCCGACCTAGTGAAATTCCTGATAAAGGGATCATGAAAAACATATTTAAGATGAAGGGTAAAACCAGTATCGTTCCAATTTATCTCTTCCAATATCGGCTACATGTCTCCTTTTCTCCTTTGACAAGAAAGTCCCAGTCTAACATCTAACATATCGAAGAAGACATCCCCAATGGCAATTCTAAAACCGCATTGCTCGATCGCTCACATGTCTAGGACAAATCCAAAATTTTTCCATTCTGATTGATATGCTGCAATTCGTAAACATGCATGACGCTTGAAAATTGCAATATCCGTATTGTGCTTTGCACATTCTATGGATTTATGCAGGGACTTTTCTATATGGTTTAATCGCTGCCGATTCTGACTTGGAGGCTAACTTCACTCATGATGCATCAAGGTTGTAGAATGGTGGCCATGACAGGGTGATGAAAGGCGACCCCATTCTATACCCGTCACACGTCCACAGTGAGTTATGTGCAAAATAGGTTAGTATTCACCCCTAAGGCAATGGTTTCTCGCCAAAAGGTACGATACCGAAAGGAAGGATGGCATTCATTTTCTATCTAAACACTATAGGTGACCATTGACAACCATTTGGGCAGAGCCGACTTTATTTCATTAACCCCTAGCCAAGAATCACCCCACATCGGGGCCAAATGGAAGTAGTCACACAAAAAATAGCAAGAATAAATGGTAGAAATTGTTCTTGCTCGGGATAACAATTAATTTTCGAGTGTTCCTTTACTTTCAGACCCCCGCCCGTACGGTTAATTTAAAGGCCTTAAGCCGATTGAAAAAGCATTCGTGGCTCGATCCAAGACAATCACGAGCCTTGCATCACCCAATTAAGCTGCATATTTATTCTTAAACCCTATGTTGGTCTGATCATTACTCAAGTCCAAGATGAAGATCGGCTCTACCTAACAGTAGAGACTCAAAAAAGTAAAGTTACACAGAGTTCCTGAGTCAACTCTTCAAGTATGGCTAGATCTCTGAAATACTGTATGTGCATGCGAACACAATCTTTGAAATTCATTTTCCTAGACAGAATGAAAAAGACCTCAGAAGGCAGGACCAAAAAGAGCAGTCCTGGCCACAATGAAAAAAGCAAAGTGCCAGTAAAAGCAAGGCTAATGACCATGTAAATCAATGTCCATGTACACTCGGCGAAAAATCTGTCTGCTCTGTTGTAAATTTCAAATAGGGATTTGTATTGCTAAAGAAGATTCGTCTCGAATGAGCAAATGTAAAATATCACTCAGCTGAAGTCATACCGTTCGAAAGTGACATACGGGATCCGGCATAAGGTGACACATCTCATACAACCGACGGCTATCCTTGAGATGATTCTGAGGGCCGAGATTGCGACAAAGATGCGTGATCACCAACGCTCAAACACACCTCATATATCTTGTGAGCCAAAATAAGCCTTTTAATTCCGTTGGTCCCAATCTAAATTACGTTACAAACCTGTGAAAGCACTTTTAGATTAAGGTGCTGAGTTAACGTTATCTTGAATGATTCAAAGTATTGCTCGGAAAGGTAAGAGTAAGTATTTCTCTATCATTTTGCAGGGTCTTTGCCTTGTAAACTAGAGCAGATGATGAAAAACTTTTTGTAAGGCCTTGACTCAAATGAGCCCCTTTAGTAAGCTTTGACCCAGCCTACATTACCACCGCTTTAAGCACAAGACCTCCAAATCGGCTTGATCATGCCAATTGCGAGATTAATAGACCATTGCTGAATGCAGATGATGTAAAATTGAGTGATTTCTTTTGCCATCTTGCAAGATCAGGATAAACGACCCTTTCCGAGCCGTGAGAGAAACGCCTTTCGCCCCTTTCTTTAGGACTAAAATCCCCCATTCAGATCACATCGAGTGGTGCCCACACGCATCTCATGATAAACCTCTTGAACACCGAATTGGAATGCAAACTTGACAGAATAGATTGGGCTATGATCCAAAGGTTTAAACTGATGTATCATGAGGTATTTACACAGAAAGCTTATTAATCCCCTTGCAAATTAGCTGAATAAGTTGTGCCAGAAGTTGATAAATTAATTGAGAACAATGCTTGCATATGTTCACCTTTGATACTGACGGGACAGGTAAACTATTTACCGTGTTCGAGTTACCTTTAAAGGTCTCAAAACATCGGTGATTATTGAATGAACAAGTCTAAGTCGTCGAGATTACCAGGTGTTTCTTACAAAATCCTCAGGAGGGATAGTTTTCATTTGAAACCTTCAAGGAAGGAACTTGGGTTGAGCTTCGCCAGGATTCCTGATTCCCAAATCCAGAACTGACACCCTTAAAATAAGTGGAAAATCGACGTCGGGGTTCTGCAGGAGTCTGGTCTCCCCAGCTCTCCAGAATGCAACCCCGTTTGGACCATAAAGTCCCTTCCTCTAGAACCCAAAGTCCTTCCTCATAGGCCACACCAAAAGTCCTTTAGACAGGCACACAAAATCCTTCTTATAGGGATCCAAAAGTCATTTGAAGGACCCAAAGTCTCCGTTTCACAGGCAACTCAAAAAAGTCTTTCTTACCCACCAGCACACAAAGTCCTTCTTAAAGGCAACCAAAGTCCGTATTACAGGCAATCCAAAAGTCCTTCTAGAGGCCAATACAAAAGTCCTTCCTACGGACACCCCAAAAGTCCTTTTTATAGGCACCAAGTGCCTTTTACAGGCTCAAAGTCCTTCTATACGGCATACAAAAGTTCTTCTACAGGCACCCAAAAGTCCTTTCTTACAAGTACCAACAGTCCTTTCTAATGGCACCAAGTTCCTTTCTATAGGCAGCCAAAATCCTCTTCAGGCACCCAAAGTCCTTCTTACAGGCACCCAAGTCCTTCTATAGGCACACCAAACTCATTTTTACAAGCTCCACCAAACGTCTTTCTTACAGGCACACAAGTCCTTCTTACATGCATCCAAAGTTATTCCTACATGCAAACAAAAGTCATTCTTACATGCATCAGACTTTTACAGGCGCAAAGTCCGTCTTAGAGGCATGTAATGGGGTGACATACCTACAATATGGGTCAAATCTCAATCTAATTCAATCGGTAGGATGACTTTCGTGAGGAACGATACCATGGGGTGGACCCTACTATCGGGCGGATCTTAATCCAATTTTAATGAGTAGAATCATTTCACTAGGAATCTACCATGGGGT
>JAGVVM010012882.1:0-12201 GCA_019149425.1 Psidium friedrichsthalianum
GGTCTCTTTCGTTCTTACCGTGATTGTCGGCGAGACGGAATCTGATGACCGCCCAACCATTCACTGGTACCCTACCGTGTTCCTCATGGGAGGGTCGACAAGGTTAAACTTGGCGGTGTCAGTCGCAGGATTGAAGTTTCCGAACCCTTCGGCGATGATGTAGAGAAGTCATAGCCATGAATGTGGATTGGGTGATTTTCGCCCGTCACTATGCTGGTATCTTGTAGTACCAGCTGCAACGTTCGACCCATACTTCAACCTGTCACTTTGTTCCTGGAACGGTTGCCAGAGCGCTGGCTACGTTACCTGTGTAATCGAACTGCACGGGCGGACAGCAGGGAAATCCGTCGTGAACACCCCAGGTATTTCTGATGGTAAGCCTGTAGGATGGAGTAGCTGGAAGGAAGAACGAACGACACGTTGTTCATGCTAGACGTGAAGCGGGTTCCATTCGGACCTTGACATTGGTCGGTTCTGAAATTCGGCGGGCAATGAAGAGCCCTAGACCGATGGTGAAGAAGAGGCTCTCATCAATATCGGTGGGCACAGGAAACGCTGTGGGGACTCCTCAAGCTTCGAGTGAAGGCCGTGGCTGTGGCAGTGTCATTGAAAGCTGGGAGAGTGGGCATCACAGGTGTACCCGCATGCCCCTAGACGGGCAAGGGGCAGATATGTACTCAAGAATGGCGGTGGTCGTCGTATTGTCGAACAGAGCACCTTGGGCGGCGCTTGGTAGGCCCGCGCAGCCATGTAGTATCGAGCCGGGGATTGGTCTCCAGTGATCAGGACATCAGTGGTCTGGCCCGGTCCAAGCATGATTACGGACGAGGTGAAGGGCTTCAAGTAGGACGCATCAGCGCCGACCACAATGAGCCGGTGGTTGGCCACGGCAAAGAAGAGCTCTTATTGAGAGCAGCATTGATGACCCGGAGGAGGTTGGTCTCACCTTCATGTATTTGGGACTATAATGGTTTCTGCATAGCAATTAGACCCAAAATGCGAGGGCTTATGCTTGAAGCTAAAAGCAACTTCGGACAGTGCATACAGATTGTGATCCATAATTTGACAGATAACTTTGATTATGAGAACACACCTGAACTAGAGCAGCTGTAAAGATCTCCAGGCTGACCGTTAATAGTATATGCATCTGATACATTCGGAGCTCCTCCCGTTCGAGCCGCCTCGTTCACTACATCGATGGGATTTGCATTCCACCATCACCTGTTCCCATCATACACAGATATTAGCTTATCAGATCAATCATCATCATCATCAAGATGATCACTCTGAAAAAGAAAGACAATTTTTCATGTTTATTACTCGATGTCCTTGTGCTAACACGTATTCGGAAAAGGGAGAGGTTCAAAAGCACTTACCGAGCAGAATTGGGGTCTCGCGCTTTGGCTTTGTGAAAGGATAAGCAGATCCTTGTCTTGGATAGATGATCAAAGCACCATAGACGGTGGCTCTAAGCCAAGAACTGTGGGCGTGCCACCAAAGGGTGCCCTCTTGTCCTTCAATCGTGAACCTGTAGGTGTAAGCTCCTCCCGGTCGTATGGGACACTGCGTTTTATAAATTCCGGCCCATCGGCCCATCCTGTTCTCCTCTGCCTTATCCCATGCCTAGAATAGGATGAAGGAAGATCGCCTTCAAACAACAACTAACTACTATGATAACCAACTATACATCATGAAAATACTTTCTTTTCTTTTTTTCTTTTTTGCGATCAAACAAAAGCAAGCGGCAAAAATAGCACACAAAATTTGCAATTACCAGTGAATGGTGACATTGTAACGCGCCCGATTAACGACGCTGACCACGAGAGTATCTCCTTCGTTAACTTCTAAGGTCGGCCCTGGATATTGCCCGTTCACTGTTATAGAACTTTGCGTCCTGCATAGCCTCTTCACAGGCGTTGCTTGAACCTAAAATTAGTAGTGATTCGGTGAGGTCATGAAGTAGAAATCGACATTCATTTCCTAAAAACCGTGCTTATGCACATTCCCATAACCGGTGAAAAATTTAAAAAGAGAAGGCATAATGCTTCGAAGCCATACTACAAAATCATGGTATTGGATTCTCGCGAGTGCTGTCGACGCCATTATCGAAGCAAAGAGAAGAACAAGATAGCTTAGGCCTTCTTGAGAACTCTCATGTTCCGGCCGAGTACGTGCAAACGGGTGAGTGTGGAGGAATACGACTATATTGAAAGCAGGCTCTTCTTTATATAAACCCTTTTCATTTTCCTTTTCTCTGGATCTTTAAGCTAACCTAACTTGTTCTTTAAAGACAGTTTTGATAATGCAGAGGGAGAGAGAGAGAGAGTTGATTGCGGAGGGGTTGGCAGATTCGGTTTTGAATCATAATAGAGGGTGATGTGAAGGGGTTACCATATAGCTTCAAACCTATAGTCCAATCTGTTGCACCCAATCAGCCTATCAGGAAGCGAGCTGAGTTTCTTGCACCAATGAGCAAAGCTAGTGACCCTGAAGGATTGAATTTCCACAAAGCATGTCTTTTGCTGAGGGGTTTACGCGGCAAGGGAAAAATCTCTCCCCAAATTTGTCATTTTCCCATTGAAGTTCTTCATGAGGTTTGGCAAGTAACACGAGAGTCTTACCAGAAGAAAAGGAAGAAGTTTACAAAAGGACTTTAATCATTGTTTCGACGACGATGAACGTGTCCGAATCCACGGAAAATGCGCCATAAAACGAAAGAACTAACTTCAGAATTAGGACAGCGACTTAATGGTCCGTAAGTGCGGCAGATATGATCACGTACACGACTGGTGCGTCATGGTATGTGCTCTATGAAGCAACGGTAATCGCACGTGCATAATGTTTTTCCACAAGGGGTGGTTCCTGCTGTAGGTGGATAGAACAAGGCTTCATCTATTTCTCAAATCTTCCTTGCATTTTCTTCTTCGGCGCAGCTTCCTGAGACGGAATAACGCCGAGACGAGGTATTTCCTAGCGAGTTTTGCTTTGTTTGAGAATCATAGCGAGCGGCCGGGACAAGAACGCAAGAAATATGGCATCGGAACGTGGTGAGAACAACGTTTCAGTCTTGTGATAGAAGGCAATGACAGAGAGATTAGATTGGTGAAGAAGAAAGAACGGAAAGAGCCATTAAAGAAGCACGCAAAGTTGGCCATTGACTTCTGAGAATCTTTGAGATGACGAAAGTCTCCAAACCAGTTGTATTTGCCGCAAGAAAAATGCTAGATAGAATAGATGGACAACGATTTCAGACAAAGTTGTGCGTGTTAACTCGTCTGCTCATCCCCATATTTTACTAATGTTAGTTGCAGATGTTGTCTTCTGGCTTTCACATTGTCGGTTACGGTGGGTGAGAAGCTCGTGCGAGAATGAGATAATTGAGAATCCAGGATGAGGAGGACACCATCGTTGTTGGAATTTAACTTCGGGACATCGTTTTCTTGAAATGCGGACGTTGGAAACTCCCGGTAGGGTAACGAACCAAGCAAGTTTGGAAAAATTATCTAGAAAGTCTTAAATATATTGCACTTTTTACCAATTTGATTTTAGACCTTTTAATTATGCCAATTGCGTCTATCTAATCAATTTTGGCCCAAAATTACGGATATGGATGATAATTGTCATATGTGGCATAACTAACACTGATGTGAACAATATTTAATAGTATTTAAACATTTTCTTGGATTTATTTTATTTTACAATTGTTTCTGGTCGACCATTGCCGACCACAGGTGAGTGCATCAGGCCCTCACCGAAATCCATCGAGGGCCGCAACACCCTCGTTGGCCATAGACAGCCCCTCACTTGTGGCTAGCGAGGACATCATGGCCATCGCCCAGACCAAGCGAGGGCATGGACTGTATCATATAGGAAGGTGGCGTCCATGTCAACAATTTTCAATTATAATTGGTTGGATGGATTCAATGGGCAAAATATGAAAAGGTTTTGGGATTCAATTGATACAATTTTGTAATGTCTCACTTTATACGGTTCTAAATAAATAAGAAATGGACAAAATAGATTAGCAAGTTGATTTGGGCCATATGGATCGGGATTCGATTAAAACGAAGGCAATGATTTATTGATGGACGAAAGTTAGGGCCCAATCTGTTGCTAGGATCTCGGCCCATTGGGAAACCCTCGGCAAGTCGAGCAAACTGTAGAGGGCCCAACTACAAATTTCAGCCAAGGCCCGACCCCATTCCTGCTTTTGTGACCCCACGTCTTCATGCAAATTCGGCTTGTGAGAATTTTGGGCTCAAGTAGCAAGCCCACGTGCTCGGTAGAGTATCCTAGCTCAATTGCCGTGTGTCCATGGAAATTCGGCTTAAACGCAACACTAAGCAGCCCAATAGTCCACCCATCAGCCCCTCCACGCAGGCCCACTCAAATGCACGAAGGTTTGGTCCGTTCGAGACAACAAAAGAAATCCCAAAAAGAAGCAGACCCATTTCTTTTCTCAGTTTTGTCGGTAGTCCTCGGTGGTATCACCCCGAACTCACTCTCCTTGCTGGTTTTGCTGGACGTCGGTGGAGCTCAAGTGTTCGACACCGTCACCGGCGAGCTACCTCGATGACGCAAGGACGGGATACATCAGAGATAAGGTGAGTTATTCCTCCAACCCGCTAGGTAATCTCTTCAACGTCGGACGAGAATGGTGAATTGGTTGGTCGATGGGTTTCTGGTTAGTCTCGGACCTGGCGTAGTCGGAGGATGCAATGAAAACGATCTCAGTGATGGATTCGCTTATTCTAGCATTTACCGTTGTGATGTTTTGAACGTTAGTCTTTGCAATTGCTAGACGTAGCGTATTGTCTACACGCTAAAAGAATTGATTTTTTTTTTTTCGGAGTACGGCGTGTCATGACATATAGCATGCATTCACTCGGATGTTGGGATATAGTTTTGCAAATCATGGTTTCGGACCAAGTACAGTTCGTGGTGATGGGCTTCGAGCTCGAATTTATACATCCCATGAAGTTATGGGAAGACACTGCTCTATGATTGGGTGGCCTTACTGTGTGACTAGGCCGGCCTCTAAGGCGGTACGAGGCAATCGTCGAAAACTTCATAATTATAATGGTCAAGTTGCTATGTACAGTTTGTGCTTCATGGACACGAGATCACGATCACGTCCATAGTGTCATAAATCGCTATGCTGTGGCAGTTGAATGTATCGCTAGACGATTCAAATTCTTGATTGCGGCAATCAATGATACTTACCTAATTTACTTATACTCATTTTTCTCGTTTGATAGCTTAGAAGGTGTGTTGGGGGACTTAATTCACTGAGATTGTTATCTCACCCTTTTGTTGTTGAAATTTTATAGGTAAGCAACATGAGAAGCCTCCCATTACTTTCATACGAAGCAATCTTCCATTTTTCTTGGGAGATGACACCATACACGATTCTCGAGACTCCCGATTTGCACTATGTATGCGTAGTCTGCCACCTGCGGGTAGATGGAGGCTTGGATGTAGGGCCCATACTACACCGCTTCGTTGTCGTTTTTGGAGTTCTAGAGGATGATATTGGGCTAGTGGGTCCTCTGCCTTTCGATTACGTGGTGCCTTAGGGGCTCACGAAATCTTGCTAGGGTAGTAAGTATGGTACAGGCCAATGGGTAGTAAAGCTAGTTGTTGGGTCAAATATGAAAGTCTTTTGTTGGCATTGCAATCCCATATTTTTTGTATATCGGATGAGGCCATTGGTGACTTTTTGATGCCACCTGACTTTTCTCCCAGTTGTACATAAAATGAACCCGACATGTGTCGGCTATAAATAAATAAAGTATTGTGCTTTTTATTTGATTGTTTGTTATTTCGTTAAAAATTTTAATATCAAGCTGATAGTATACATGGTGAGCTTGGACAAATTTAATTATATAAAACTGACATGGCAAAAGTGCAATAATAGATTTAAGACTTTTTGGATAAATTTTTCAAGCAGGTTTCATTTTCCCCTGTCGGCCAAAACATAAGGGATGTAAGATGCAAGTTATTGACAACCGCAAGACTTGAACTTTGACCAATTCAATCCAAAGGCTAGCTAGTGTTGGTAACACAAGAGCAAGCTCTTAAAGAAAATTCAGACCAAATTCCTAAGGGCACGCATGGCAACACTTCTGCTTCAAAAATCAACTTATGGCTAGAGGTTTTTCTACTTGTCCTCAAGAATAGAAATTGATTTTTCTATTTTTGCTCCAAAAGTTGATTTCTAATCGGAGAAATTCCTTTAGTAACAATTGAAAATTTCTACTTCTGAAATATTATTAACACAAAATCTTCTATGCAAAATTATTGTCGACGATCGAAAAATTTTATTTCATTTTAAAAATTTTCAAATTTCTTTAAAAAATAATTTTTAGTATTAAAAAATATTATTTACTTTTTAAAATTAAAAATTAATATAATTTTTCATTTCTTGCGGTCGGAGAGGCGACAGCAGCAACAGCCGATGATGAATTGTGGTGGCAAGCGGCATGTTAGTCAATGGTTGGCGACGAGGGTAGCGATGGTAGGTGAGTGGCGATGGGAAGAGGTTGGCGGTTGTTAGCAGTGGGAGGCGATTAGCGAGTGGCAACAACAGTAGTGGGTGGTGGTTAGCGGTGAGCTATGGTAGAGGTCGGTAAAGGTGGGCGTGGTTGAAAAGAAAGTGAAAGCATAATAAAAAGATGGTGAGGCAAAAAGTATTTCTTAATTTTCTTTTCTTTTTTTCAAAAAGTTCTTGAGTTGACAAGCAATTTTTTTTAACTTCTCAAATTGGATAAAAATAACTTCAAAAGTTAAAATTCACTTCGAAAGTAAAAATTTATTTCAAAAATAAATATTTTTACCAAATGAATTTCTACTTTAGAAGTTATATCATCAAATAGATTTTTGCTCTAAAGGCACATCTGAAGCAAAAATTCACTTTCAGAAATGTTACCATGCGCACCCTAAACATAAGCTTAATTAGCTTCTCAATCCAATTTAAGCGCAGATATTAACTTCTCCTCCCTAATTCCGACCTCAGACTTGAGACCCGTTCAGTGTATAATTCATCGCTTTCATGAATTAGGAAATCGATTGGAAGTCCATCCACGTGAATCCCTTTTTCAAGGTTAAATTTACTGCGCAGGTGCAGGGCCATGGTAAAGCCATGCAGCTGATATAGATTATGACGATACGGTACGAGAATGTTTTCCCAGCACATAGCATGCGACATTCGACGACGTATTTAGTCGTTACTTGAGAAGAATAAAGACTGCATCGGAGTTCTAGTATTACGGCAAATCCAGAACTCAGTACCGATTTGCTATTGTCCCTCGCAAAGAAATTGCTAGAACAATAATCATGCCCCTAGTGCCATTAGTGAGGCAACAACTTTTGGTGTCTCTACGATCTATTCAGTGAATAGAGTGCATGAACCACAAAATGCTCACAGCGCAAGAGAGAAAACACGATTTGCAAGAGAGTGTTTCCGCACCCCTCAATGCAACAGATATGACCTTTTGAAATTCGACAATTTTAACAACATCGATCTGCACGTCCTCTCCTACTGAACCCAACCGCAAATGATGCCGGAAATAGACCCCCTTTCATGTCAACCTTCGGCCTTGACTTAAGTTGAAAGCATTCGAATAGGCATGAGCTATAGACCATTACAACAGACGACGTGATTCTACAATAAATACTACCTCAACAAAACATATACATCTAAGACCTCTTAAATCTCCACGACTTTAGCAATGTGATTCGAAAACTTAAAAGAAGTTCAGCAGGATCTTCCATTTGTTGGCAAGCACATTGAGAGCCTCTTGAAAATGGCAGTAGGGTGGTAATTCTGTTTACCAGACAGTCCTGATCTAGTAAGACAAATGAACTATGTAACACAGCGATGGTAGCTCACTAACAAGAAGCATAAACTCACTGAAGCAGCACCAAATGATGACTCCTTGTTGAATCAACAATAACTACAACTGATTATGGCAGAATGCACATCCGAATGCACGTTAGAGCATACATCCTTTATAAAGGCAGCCACCAGAATATAGTCACATTACTCATATATACATATGATGCATTCCTAGACTCCTGTTGAGACACATTTTTGCTGAAACATGACTCTACCCACTTCCTATATTCGTTGTGTCGAAATTATTGGAGAATTCTTTGATGTGAATTCGTGATAAACCTAGTTCATCGTTAACCACGCTTCCTAAATTGAAGTATGAATGACTAAACACCCCCTCCCTCCCCCCCTCCCCCACCCCCCCCCCCAAAAAAAAAAAAATTTCTGCACAAAGCTCAACCCAAAAAATCCAAATCCATCTCAACACCACCCTAACCATAGTGCTATATATGTTAATAACCTGAGATTGTCATAACTTACCTTGAAACAATTCTAGAAGCCATTTGAATTGATGCCGAAACAACATTAACCCTATGTCGGCAGGACTGACACACATCAAGGACCGCCAATTCCTGAGCCATCTGAATTCTTAGTCTCTGCCGATGTTCCTTCCTATTTTGATAATCACCAAGAACGTACATGGATATGCATGGGCATTCCAGTGCCCGATTTTCTCCATTCAGTTGAGGTCTAATGGAGAGAAGACCAAGAAAGGACCTTATCACTATTGTTACCACCCTGTAAACGATTTGGGCCAACAAGACATAAGCAAGTATATGCCAAAGAGCTAACTAGGCCTTCACTAAAGCAAACTCCAGTTCACAGAACATCTTCCAACCCAATCAGGTATATCTTGCAGTGATGGCAGCTCCCTTCATCCTCGTAATTGTTGTATAGACATTATAATCCAGATCTTCCATTGTAATCACGAATACAGAAATTTATCAAAACTCAAATTGCAAAAGGAGCCACATGTGCAGTCCAGAATAAAAAGAATCGACTTGGGCAGCTCTTCATAACTTATTGGTCCCTAATATCCAATTTAAATTAGTCTCTGATTAGAGGAACCTCCAGAACTCATCAAACTATATAGAAAACTTCAGAGCTCATCAAAAGTATTTCTCTCCAACTGTTCTCTTCACTCATCAACCTAAAATAAACATGCATCTAGATTAAATTTCAACATCCAAGCCAATTACCAACCGTTGCACAATATGTGAGTCCAAGCGGAAATGCACCATAAACAAATAGCATTTCCAAATATTGGAAGACAGAGTAATAGATCAAGAAACTCAAGTATCAGGACCAAAGAACTCATATTTGAAAAGAAATCAAGATCTCACATTTAGAAAATTCATATATCTAACTTCATCAAAGTAGAGTCGCGAGATCTTACTCTGCATTCTGTCACAAGACTCGACAGGCCACCCCCATCAACAACCAACCTAAACCAAAACAACTCCAAAGCCCTAATAACGAATGAATCGTCACTTGATCATACTAAAAGGATAGGGAGATCAAATTAACATGACCAACCCCATAGATCGAATTATACCACCCAGCTCTACACACGTGCGGCAACTGCCGGCGCAGCCGCTGCGGCAGCGGACGAGGCGGCACCACCGAGGAATGACAGCAATCCGGCATTTGCAGGCTGCTCATCGTCCAAGAACAGATCCTCAGGAACCCTGAACGCACCGTGAGCGCACACGATAGCGACTCCAATCATCGACGCGGAAATCAACAGCGAACCAACGCTCGTCAAGAACACCACGACGATTGTCAGAAGAACGAGAATCCCCAGCACCTCGCGGTCGGAGAACGTGCGGCCGTAGACGACCAGCGGTTGATCGGACGATCGGAACAGGTAGAGGAAGATCCAGGCGGCGAGGAGGGAGAGCAGCACAAGGAGGGAGAATGGGTGAGTGACGAGCGAGAGGGCGAGCACGACGGCGAGGAGGGTGATGTAGTTGACCTTGAAGTAGGAGGCGTTCTTGCGGATCCGGGAGGCGGCTTCGGTGAGGTTGTCAGGCCGGGCCATGGCTGTCCGGTCGAGGAGCTCGGACCAGGGGCGGCGCTGGGAAAGGCCCTGCCGGAGGGAGGAGGAGAGGCGGGAGACGAACGCGCGGAGGGCGTACGTGGCGATGGGCGGCTGGGGCTGAGATTGAGCTCCCGCCGTGGTGGATTGGGAGGAGATCGGGAGCGTCGGAGGTGAGGCCATTGCGGCGCGTGGGGGCGTCGACGGCAATGGCCGCGCGTGGAGGAGGACTTGCGACGACGATCGACGGAGATCTTCAGCGAAGGGCGCAAGCAGAGAGAGAGGGAAAGAGAGATCTGATAATACCTAGAAGCTAATGTGTTGCGATGTCGTTTCGGCGACTCATTGGAAGCAATGCCACCGACGCGGCGACGCCGCCGGGTTCCCAATAAATTTATAGGGGTGCTCTGCAATTATTTTCTGGTCTTAAATGATATTTAATCGGACAAAGAGAATCCCTTAAAATGTTAAACTGCAATGTTATTATTATTAGAGGTGAACGCATTGAACCGACTAGACGAGGACCGAAATCGATGGTTCGATTCGAGATTCTGGAGGGCGGCGGTCTAATTCGCAATTCTTAAAATTGAAATTGGTGGCCATGTGATCTGATTCATCATTCCAAGGGCGCCAGATCGGATCGGACCGGACCGGATTGCCAAAGCTAAACTAATCAAAATCTTTATTTTATTATTTATTTTTTAAAAGTAACCCTAAATCTAATGTTTATTTGTTTAGGGTTTGATTCTTTCTTTCGACGGTCTTCGATTGGATACTACTCTCCAGCCATTTATACAATTTATCTTTCCTCCTCTCATTTAAAAAAAAATAATCAAATTTTAAAACCCACCCCCATTGATGATCCAAGATGATGATATGAAGCTCGGGAGGAAAAGGAGGTTCGATGGAAGTGGGTCAAACTGGGTGGAAAGTGGGAAAGAACGGAGGAGAAGAAGATTGGGTTGGGAACGAAGAAGTGTGCATGTGCAAAAAATGGAGAAAACAATTGATGCATGTGTTTTTTTTTTTTTTGTGTGTGCATGTTTCCATTTTAGTGAAACTGCTTGAGAATCGGACTAGTCAATCTATTGCGGTCCAATTCTTGACTCCGAAAAATTGGGAATCAGGACCACTAGTCCGATTCCAATTTCTTGAAAGGAACCTGACTGGACTGAGAACTGATCACCCCTAACTATTCATGGCTTTGTTTGGGAGTTTGTCAGATTTTTTTTCCTTTGAAGAACTTAAAAAAAATGCATTGCATTTTTAAATTTTCCTAAAAGCCTTTGGCTTACCCCACTTTGAAGTTCAGCATTTTTCGAAATACTCATGCATTTTTTTCTTTCAACTTTATCATCACTAAATTTTCAAATTTTGAAACTGCCATCATCATTTTCATCTTGCTGGACATTACTAACTAGCCAATTTTGGCGCCCATCTGCGAAGGAACCTTGAGGTCGCGTGACCACCGTTGACAATCACCTATGGTGGTGTTCACACTTAATTTTGTCGGTCCCCACTAAATTTATTTATTTTTCTCAAGGCATAAAATAGGGAGATGTTAAATTGGGTTTGCCTATTTCTCGTTTTATTCGCTAATTTGGGAAAATTAAAGTTAGGTTTAGTTTTATTGAATCGGGCCAAGTCAAGCCCGAGCCAGCGCGCGAGCAGACCCAGCTCTGATTTCCTCTCTCTCGCCTGGCCAGGCCCATTATCTCTCCCTCAGAGGGCGTCCACGAAGCCCAGTCCGGACCCACTGGAGCCCATCTCTCCCTCTCTTTCTCTCTGGTCTTCTTCACCATTGCTCGAAATACCGAAGCACGGCCGGCGAGTCCCAGCTGTAGAAGCCCTCCCGTCCGCTCGTTTTTCGCGCAGCCAGGGAGCTGCCTTGGAAATTTTTCCCCGGGCTATATAAGAGGAGCTCCAGGCGAGAGAACCGAGGGAGAAGATCGTCTGAGAGGGAGAAATTGAGTGAGAGAACCGAGAGCTGGCCTGAGAAATGAAGTTGTCGAGGTCGAGATCGGTGCTTCCAACGCCTGGATTTTGCTCGTGAGGTCCCCAGCTGTGACGGGTCTCCGCCGATAGCTAAGAAGCCTCGAACTAGATCGGTATTCTCTCCCCCCTTCCCGAGTGCTCTGTTTTGAACGTGAGTCGCTGGGCCAAGACCGTGGTTTTCTTGGTCCGGCGAGCTTTTTTAGCTAGTTTTATGTATATTTTTTGTGTGTAATCCATGGTGAGGCCGTCGTTTAGCCTATTTCGTCCCGTTTGG
>JAGVVM010012884.1:0-26968 GCA_019149425.1 Psidium friedrichsthalianum
CCAGACGGTCTTCCTCAGAATTTCTGCTAAGAGGAATCGCTGTGATTTCCCTGGCCAAGCTTTCATCAAAGTTCATTTGCACTTTATGCTCGTTCCATGTCCTTTCCTCTTGATTAATTAATTCCTCTAGCTTTTGGGGCTCATTTAGATTTGCCGGTCCACCGGTAATTCCCCTTCCAACCACCTATCCTCTCGAATCTTGATCTTTTCTCATTTCCACAGCCCATCTAATGTCTCCACATATGAATCTCTACTGACTAGCATACTTTGCCATCCCCAAGACAGGTGTGATCCCCTTTCGCATTCCAAAAGTCTCCTGCTGGAAAGTACAATCCTTTGAATAGATGACTCCAATGGGCTAATGGGGCTTGAGATAGCCTCCAGACTTATTTACCCAACATCACCTTATTGGAAAAGATAAGGCTCGAAAGCCCATTCCATCGCTGTCCTTTCGTGTTTTGAGAAGCTCCCATTTCTTCCAATGAATTCCAGCCCTCAATTCGTTCTGTTTTCACCAAAAGGAGGCTATCCTTTATTCGATTGCCTTGCACACTGAGAACAGAATTTTAAAGATGGACATGACATATTGAGGCAAGGCTTGCACGACAGTCTTAATCAGTGTCTCCTTCCCTGCTTTTGATATTAACTTCTCTTTCCACCCCTCTAACTTCATGTTTATCTTTGCTAAGATCCAAGCAATAGGTATTTTTCAGGTTTGCTACATTTTAGTATTGTGAGTTATTTTCATCTGTGATATGGAGATTTGTATTTGGTTTTGGCATTCAAGTGGAAATGGAACTTTAGAGTAGTCATTGGTTGTGGTTTTTGTGCTTTTTGTGAGATTTGGGTAAGAGCTTTGTGCTTCTTTGACTTCACTATTGAAGTGGTAGAGTGGATCCTATCTCCTATGAATTTTTAATGGACCATCTTAGTTCATGAGTGGTTTGTACCCGACTCTCTTGGTTTTAAAGATCTGATTGTGCTAGAAATACTAGTTTAATCCTCTTTTTGCATTTCCCATTTAATTTTGATTTTATTTAAGCATTTTTCAATTTTGGATGTTCCAATATAAGAGACCTTTTTGACCATGCAGGGGCCACTGGATGGGATCTTGCATTTTCGATCGTTCGGGGAGCAATGCTAAGGAACCAATGTGTTCATTTGCGCTTGTTTGAGGGATCACCTTATGCGACAGAGGTGCAAGATCTTAGGAGGGCATTAGCTGAAGAAGCCTTTTGTACATGTTAAGGTTTGTGTAGCTATAAGCTAACAATTCTTGTTGGACTTGGTAGTTATGACACAATATGGCTCTTGAATCAAGTTACTTGCTACGGCCGACTTTGTAGAGGCATGCAGAGACGTTCATTGCGCAATCCTCATTGGGGAGTTTGCTCCACGAAGGGGCGTGGCAAGAAAGAAGGTGATGAGAAGATTATGTGTAATTTTCAAATTCCAAGCTCAGTATTTAAATCGATACACACCCAATTGCAAAGTAAGTATTTTTTTTAATTTCCTCTGAGCTAATTGATTGATGTCATCTTAGTTGTTATCTTTGAGCATGATAATTATAACAGAATGATGTAAAAAAGTGTAAAAAAAGGAAGGTGGGATAAAATATAAATACATTGTGGTTTGAGTCCTTTTTTTTTTCCTTTTAATGGGTACTTGTATTTTCTAGGACATAAGTTTTTGAGGAACTTGTTGTGAACCCTCTAGCATGGGTGCTTTGGTTTTAAGGAGATTTGCACCGACCATTCATCCAAGACACATCACTAGCCTCACAAGGTGAGACAATGATAGGGTGCTTTGTAATATTGCTTATAGGCTAAATATTCCACCTGATCAGGTGAGAAATGTCATCATGTAAGGAACCCACTCAGCAATTCAACATCTTGATGTGTCTTATGCTGAGGTTGTTGGTATGGGCGGAAATATTGTAGGACCTATACGTGACGTCATTGCAAATGATGAATGGTAAGACAAATTGTTATTGTGTTAGATTTCAGACATATTAATTGGCATCAAGTTGCTTAATATCTTTATTTGCCAAAGGTTAAGAGAAGCATTTTGTGAGGGTGTCCAAAGACGTAGTTTTGAAAAAACGATAGGATTTGAATGTCATGTTGCCAATTCCATCTATAACCATGTGAGAGATTGGTTTCTTGAAATTCCATCGGTAATGATGCACTTTTCTTTTACCTCTATCTTGTTCTGGTTAATTTGCATATCCTATTTTTTTATTTCAAATTTATGTTCCTTTGACTATACTTTCTCAGGTTACATGGGTTCCACAAATATATTCTTAGATGGCTCATATGATATTCCCGAAGGGTCTTTGCATCATTTTAGCGATTTGTCAAGGATACTATGGATTGCAAGGCAAGATACAAAAAACCTACTTTCCCTTTAAAACATACTAGCCCGCCTTGACAAATCGTTGGAAATGATGGAAAGACCCCTTTGGGAACATCATACGAGCCATCTGAGAACATACCTATGGAAATCCATGTACTTGAGAAAGTGCAGTCAAAGGAATGCAAATTTAGAATGAAAAATAGATTGTGTAAACTAACCAAAATAAGATCAAGGTACAAGGAAAAGGAAACGTGCGGCATTATTGATGGGTTCCAAAGAACCAATCTCTCACATAATTGCAAATAGAACTAGCAACATGACGTCCAAATCTTACTATTTTTTCAAAATCACGTTTTTGGATATAGTAACAAAATGCTTTTCTTAACATTTAGCAAGTAAAGATATTAAACAACTTGATACCAATTAAATAAACCGAAAATCTAACATAAAAACAATTTATCTTACTATTCATCATTTGCAATGATGTTACGTACAGATCTGACAATATTTTCGCCCACACCAATAACCTCAACATGCGACATATCAAGATGTTGAATTGCCAAATGGATTCCCCACATGATGACATTTCTCACCCAATTAGACGAAATATTCAGCCTATAAGCAATATTACAGAGCGCCCTATCATTTTCGCCCCTTGTGAGACTGGTGATGTGTCTCGAATCAATGGCTGGTGCAAATCTCCTTAAAACCAAATCACCCACGCTACGGGATTTCACAAACAAATTCTTCAAAAAATTTATATCCTAAAAAATACAAATACCCACTAAAAGAAAAAAAAAGACTCAAAACTATAGTGTATCCATATTTCATCCCACGTTGCTTCTTTATACTTTTTCACATCATTCTATCATAATATTTATGCTCAAAGATGACAACTAAAATGATATCAGTCAACCAGTTCAGAGAAAATTAAAAGGTACTTACTTTGCAACTGGGTGCCTATCGATTTAAGCAGTGAGCTTGAAATTTGAAAATTCCACATAATCTTCTCATCGCCTTCCTTCTTGCTACGCCCCTTCATTGAGCAAACTCTCCAATGAGGATTGCGTAATGAACATCTCTACATGCCTCTACAAAGTCAACTATAATGAGTAACCCTGATTTAAGAGCCACATTATGTCATTACTCCCAAGTCCAACAAAAATTGTCAGCTTATTGCTACACAAATCTTTACGTGTACAGAAGGCTTCTTTAGCTAATGCCCTCTTAAATCTTGCACATCTGCCGCACGAGGTGATCCCTCAAATAAGCGCAAATGAACACATTGGTTCCCTAGCATCACTCCTCGAACGATTGAAAATGCAAGATCCCATCCAATGGCCCCTGCATGGTCGAATAAGGTCTCTTATATTGTCGCAATCCAATCTCAAAAATGATCGGGTTAATGGATAATAAGTCTCCAGAGCAAGCTTTGCTTAAACCCTTCTAGATCCATAGCAAATCGCGACAGATTATCGAATTCGATTTTAGTATAATCGAGTGGCATATGTAAATTGTACATGCAAAAAGAGTCACCACCTATCTTTGAAAAAGGTAGACCCAAACCTTATTAAGCGGTTGAGAGATACCATTTTGTTCTCCATAACCAGAGATTAAGGGTTTAGAAATTTGATTACACCAGTGTTTCCACCGACACTTTTTCGATACCGGAATTGAGTGTTTTCCTAAACATGTTCATGCAAGTGTGAGTCTATCCTATCAATTACAATCAAAATATATAATGTGCGCAATCAATGAGTCAATGATATGCCAATAAACTCATCAAAACAAGCATGGCATCCCTAATAAAGCCTTAAGAGCTCAAAGAATGGTACAATTGAAGTTTGAAACAACTTGCCTAAAATGGTAAAATCGTCATTTTATGGGTTTAAAGGTCAAAACGAGGAAAACAAGACTAATCTAGCAATTTCCCATTTTTTTTAATGATTTTCTAGATTATTTATTTATTATTAAATATATATTATTATTTTCGAATTTATTAATAAAAAATTAAAAAAAGGATCCGGACCGGGCTGAAGGACCCAGCCCGCACCATAGGCGCCCAACTTGGGCCCTAAGGGCCCCAGTTGGTCTAAGACAAAAGCAAACCTTGGACCAAGCCCAATTTAGTGTTTTTTTTTAATGATTTTCTGGGAAAGGCCTAATTTCACTCTAAAGCCCAAATTCCTTTTCTCTAAGAGTTCCGTCCAGACCAAAAATTAGTTAGTTCCTGTTGCATTCTGTTTAGAAATGTTTTGAAGTTCAAATTGAAGTTGCGTTGTTTGCGTCTTACTGTGTTTCCTGTATATGCGAACAAATTTGGAGTATAGGGATACTGTGTGGCTCGCTGTTCATGTGTGCTTGATGATGTCAATTGCTGGTCATGTGCATTTGTTGTTCACTGTTCATGTGTTTTTGTGCCAGCTGATGTTAAGCTCGATTTGGAAAATGTACATGGTATTACTTGTCTAAGCTGCTGACCAGAGAAATAAGTAGTGAGCTAATTTCCAATGAACATAAAAACTACAGATTTTTTTAAGTACGGGGGAAATATTACATTAGGAGAGGCAAGCCTTTCATTAGCAGTGTAGTTTTCTAATAAATGGGAAAGACATCATCTTGTGTAGCAGACCCATCTTCTAATTGCTAACAAAATACAATTATTTCTCAACTACAACTTGTGAAACTCTTTCGGCTTTACAAGGTTGATATGCATCTGGAAGAACTCGGGGCAGTTGTCATCTCAAAGTGCAGGTCAGTCGTGCGTTGTTTTCAAGAGCATAGGTTCAAACTATCCAGTGCAGAATGATAGGCATCTGCAGAACGATATGCCACAAGTGTCACTCACTTGTGGCATATCGTTCTGCAGATGCCTATCATTCTGCACTGGATAGTTTGAACCTATGCTCTTGAAAACAACGCACGACTGACCTGCACTTTGAGATGACAACTGCCCCGAGTTCTTCCAGATGCATATCAACCTTGTAAAGCCGAAAGAGTTTCACAAGTTGTAGTTGAGAAATAATTGTATTTTGTTAGCAATTAGAAGATGGGTCTGCTACACAAGATGATGTCTTTCCCATTTATTAGAAAACTACACTGCTAATGAAAAGGCTTGCCTCTCCTTAATGTAATATTTCCCCCGTACTTAAAAAAAATCTGTAGTTTTTATGTTCATTGGAAATTAGCTCACTACTTATTTCTCTGGGTCAGCAGCTTAGACAAGTAATACCATGTACATTTTCCAAATCGAGCTTAACATCAGCTGGCACAAAAAACACATGAACAGTGAACAACAAATGCACATGACCAGCAATTGACATCATCAAGCACACATGAACAGCGAGCCACACAGTATCCCTATACATCCAAATTTGTTCGCATATACAGGAAACACAGTAAGACGCAAACAACGCAACTTCAATTTGAACTTCAAAACATTTCTAAACAGAATGCAACAGGAACTAACTAATTTTTGGTCTGGACGGAACTCTTAGAGAAAAGGAATTTGGGCTTTAGAGTGAAAATTAGGCCTTTCCCAGAAAATCATTAAAAAAAAAACACTAAATTGGGCTTGGTCCAGGTTTGCTTTTGTCTTAGACCAACTGGGGCCCTTAGGGCCCAAGTTGGGCGCCTATGGTGCGGGCTGGGTCCTTCAGCCCGGTCCGGATCCTTTTTTAATTTTTATTAATAAATTCGAAAATAATAAATATATATTTAAATAAATAAATAAATAATCTAGAAAATCATTAAAAAAAATGGGAAATTGCTAGATTAGTCTTGTTTTCCTCGTTTTGACCTTTAAAACCCATAAAATGACGATTTTACCATTTTAGGCAAGTTGTTTCAAACTTCAATTGTACCATTCTTTGAGCTCTTAAGGCTTTATTAGGGATGCCATGCTTGTTTTGATGAGTTTATTGGCATATCATTGACTCATTGATTGCGCACATTATATATTTTGATTGTAATTGATAGGATAGACTCACACTTGCATGAACATGTTTAGGAAAACACTCAATTCCGGTATCGAAAAAGTGTCGGTGGAAACACTGGTGTAATCAAATTTCTAAACCCTTAATCTCTGGTTATGGAGAACAAAATGGTATCTCTCAACCGCTTAATAAGGTTTTGGGTCTACCTTTTTCAAAGATAGGTGGTGACTCTTTTTGCATGTACAATTTACATATGCACTCGATTATACTAAAATCGAATTCGATAATCTGTCGCGATTTGCTATGGATCTAGAAGGGTTTAAGCAAAGCTTGCTCTGGAGACTTATTAATCCATTAACCCGATCATTTTTGAGATTGGATTGCGACAATATAAGAGACCTTATTCGACCATGCAGGGGCCATTGGATGGGATCTTGCATTTTCAATCGTTCGAGGAGTGATGCTAGGGAACCAATGTGTTCATTTGCGCTTATTTGAGGGATCACCTCGTGCGGCAGATGTGCAAGATTTAAGAGGGCATTAGCTAAAGAAGCCTTCTGTACACGTAAAGATTTGTGTAGCAATAAGCTGACAATTTTTGTTGGACTTGGGAGTAATGACATAATGTGGCTCTTAAATCAGGGTTACTCATTATAGTTGACTTTGTAGAGGCATGTAGAGATGTTCATTACGCAATCCTCATTGGAGAGTTTGCTCAATGAAGGGGCGTAGCAAGAAGGAAGGCGATGAGAAGATTATGTGGAATTTTCAAATTTCAAGCTCACTGCTTAAATCGATAGGCACCCAGTTGCAAAGTAAGTACCTTTTAATTTTCTCTGAACTGGTTGACTGATATCATTTTAGTTGTCATCTTTGAGCATAAATATTATGATAGAATGATGTGAAAAAGTGTAAAGAAGCAACGTGGGATGAAATATGGATACACTATAGTTTTGAGTCTTTTTTTTTCTTTTAGTGGGTATTTGTATTTTTTAGGATATAAATTTTTTGAAGAATTTGTTTGTGAAATCCCGTAGCGTGGGTGATTTGGTTTTAAGGAGATTTGCACCAGCCATTGATTCGAGACACATCACCAGTCTCACAAGGGGCGAAAATGATAGGGCGCTCTGTAATATTGCTTATAGGCTGAATATTTCGTCTAATTGGGTGAGAAATGTCATCATGTGGGGAATCCATTTGGCAATTCAACATCTTGATATGTCGCATGTTGAGGTTATTGGTGTGGGCGAAAATATTGTCAGATCTGTACGTAACATCATTGCAAATGATGAATAGTAAGATAAATTGTTTTTATGTTAGATTTTCGGTTTATTTAATTGGTATCAAGTTGTTTAATATCTTTACTTGCTAAATGTTAAGAAAAGCATTTTGTTACTATATCCAAAAACGTGATTTTGAAAAAATAGTAAGATTTGGACGTCATGTTGCTAGTTCTATTTGCAATTATGTGAGAGATTGGTTCTTTGGAACCCCATCAATAATGCTGCACGTTTCCTTTTCCTTGTACCTTGATCTTATTTTGGTTAGTTTACACAATCTATTTTTCATTCTAAATTTGCATTCCTTTGACTGCACTTTCTCAAGGTACATGGATTTCCATAGGTATGTTCTCAGATGGCTCGTATGATGTTCCCAAAGGGGTCTTTCCATCATTTCCAGCGATTTGTCAAGGCGGGCTAGTATGTTTTAAAGGGAAAGTAGGTTTTTTGTATCTTGCCTTGCAATCCATAGTATGCCTTGACAAATCGCTAAAAATGATGCAAAGACCCTTCGGGAATATCATATGAGCCATCTAAGAATATATTTGTGGAAACCCATGTAACCTGAGAAAGTATAGTCAAAGGAACATAAATTTGAAATAAAAAAATAGGATGTGCAAATTAACCAGAACAAGATAGAGGTAAAAAGAAAAGTGCATCATTACCGATGGAATTTCAAGAAACCAATCTCTCACATGGTTATAGATGGAATTGGCAACATGACATTCAAATCCTATCGTTTTTTCAAAACTACGTCTTTGGACACCCTCACAAAATGCTTCTCTTAACCTTTGGCAAATAAAGATATTAAGCAACTTGATGCCAATTAAATATGTCTGAAATCTAACACAATAACAATTTGTCTTACCATTCATCATTTGCAATGACGTCACGTATAGGTCCTACAATATTTCCGCCCATACCAACAACCTCAGCATAAGACACATCAAGATGTTGAATTGCTGAGTGGGTTCCTTACATGATGACATTTCTCACCTGATCAGGTGGAATATTTAGCCTATAAGCAATATTACAAAGCACCCTATCATTGTCTCACCTTGTGAGGCTAGTGATGTGTCTTGGATGAATGGTCGGTGCAAATCTCCTTAAAACCAAAGCACCCATGCTAGAGGGTTCACAAACAAGTTCCTCAAAAAACTTATGTCCTAGAAAATACAAGTACCCATTAAAAGGAAAAAAAAAAGGACTCAAACCACAATGTATTTATATTTTATCCCACCTTCCTTTTTTTACACTTTTTTACATCATTCTGTTATAATTATCATGCTCAAAGATAACAACTAAGATGACATCAATCAATCAGCTCAGAGGAAATTAAAAAAAAATACTTACTTTGCAATTGGGTGTGTATCGATTTAAATACTGAGCTTGGAATTTGAAAATTACACATAATCTTCTCATCACCTTCTTTCTTGCCACGCCCCTTCGTGGAGCAAACTCCCCAATGAGGATTGCGTAATGAACGTCTCTGCATGCCTCTACAAAGTCGGCCGTAGCAAGTAACTTGATTCAAGAGCCATATTGTGTCATAACTACCAAGTCCAACAAGAATTGTTAGCTTATAGCTACACAAACCTTAACATGTACAAAAGGCTTCTTCAGCTAATGCCCTCCTAAGATCTTGCACATCTGTCGCATAAGGTGATCCCTCAAACAAGCGCAAATGAACACATTGGTTCCTTAGCATTGCTCCCCGAACGATCGAAAATGCAAGATCCCATCCAGTGGCCCCTGCATGGTCAAAAAAGGTCTCTTATATTGGAACATCCAAAATTGAAAAATGCTTAAATAAAATCAAAATTAAATGGGAAATGCAAAAAGAGGATTAAACTAGTATTTCTAGCACAATCAGATCTTTAAAACCAAGAGAGTCGGGTACAAACCACTCATGAAACTAAGATGGTCCATTAAAAATTCATAGGAGATAGGATCCACTCTACCACTTCAATAGTGAAGTCAAAGAAGCACAAAAGCTCTTACCCAAATCTCACAAAAAGCACAAAAACCACAACCAATGACTACTCTAAAGTTCCATTTCCACTTGAATGCCAAAACCAAATACAAATCTCCATATCACAGATGAAAATAACTCACAATACTAAAATGTAGCAAACCTGAAAAATACCTATTGCTTGGATCTTAGCAAAGATAAACATGAAGTTAGAGGGGTGGAAAGAGAAGTTAATATCAAAAGCAGGGAAGGAGACACTGATTAAGACTGTCGTGCAAGCCTTGCCTCAATATGTCATGTCCATCTTTAAAATTCTGTTCTCAGTGTGCAAGGCAATCGAATAAAGGATAGCCTCCTTTTGGTGAAAACAGAACGAATTGAGGGCTGGAATTCATTGGAAGAAATGGGAGCTTCTCAAAACACGAAAGGACAGCGATGGAATGGGCTTTCGAGACCTTATCTTTTCCAATAAGGTGATGTTGGGTAAATAAGTCTGGAGGCTATCTCAAGCCCCATTAGCCCATTGGAGTCATCTATTCAAAGGATTGTACTTTCCAGCAGGAGACTTTTGGAATGCGAAAAGGGGATCACACCTGTCTTGGGGATGGCAAAGTATGCTAGTCAGTAGAGATTCAATATGTGGAGACATTAGATGGGCTGTGGGAAATGAGAAAAAGATCAAGATTCGAGAGGATAGGTGGTTGGAAAGGGGAATTACCGGTGGACCGGCAAATCTAAATGAGCCCCAAAAGCTAGAGGAATTAATTAATCAAGAGGAAAGGACATGGAACGAGCATAAAGTGCAAATGAACTTTGATGAAAGCTTGGCCAGGGAAATCACAGCGATTCCTCTTAGCAGAAATTCTGAGGAAGACTGTCTGGTCTGGATGGGGAATAAAACAGGGGAGTACACAGTTAAGAGCTCATACAACAAATAATGCCCAACTAGCCTACAACAACAAACAGCCTCAACATCCACCTCCTTCCAAGTCCCAAGACCCTTCTGGACAAAATTATGGATGCTAAATACCTTCCCAAAATTCGAACCTTCCTATGGAGTGCATGACAAAATGCCCTACCCATCCGAGAGAATCTATACAAGAGAAAGATCTTGCTGGATCCTTTGAGCCCGTTATGTAACCAAGCACTAGAGATGATTGAGCACACACTCCTACTTTACCCTTGGACAGCAGAGATTTGGGCAGATGAGAGATAAAGCTGCAATTTTTAGACATACCCATCACTCGTTTGGACAAATGGATCATGAAATGCTTTGAATTGAACACGTACGAGCTGTCACACGAGGAAATTATCGGCATCTTGTGGTCAATTTGGAAGGCACGGAATGCCTTTATATTTCAAGCTCGCCGACCAGATCCAGGCAGATCGATCGAGCTAGCAATAACAAAGCAAGCTAGCTTCTTGAGATGGGATCCCAGGTTGAAGAAAGGATTGCTAAGAGAAAATAGTTCACCTTCCTCATGGCTGCCACCGGCGAAGGAGTCCCTGAAGATTAATGTCGACTGCTCTAAATTAGAAGACTCACCGAACGCAGCTATAGCTGGTGTGGTTCGCGACCACAGAAACATTCTAATTAGTAGTTTTGCGAGCTCCGTTGTGGCCGAATTTGCTGTAGCGGCCGAAGCCCTAGCTTTGCTAAATTGCCTTCGCATTTTTGAAGAGAGATGCGAACAGTGGGGAGTTCCATGGAGTCGAAGTTCACGTACAGACAGATTTTACTATGCTGGTCGGCTGCATTGTGGAAGGGGAACTAAGCCCATGCAATCTTCGGGCCTGGACTGAGGAAAGCAAGGCGAAGTTGGCCCATTTAGAATTTGTGGGCCTGAACCTTTGTCCGAGAGAGGCGAACAAGCAAGCTTGAGTGGCCGAAGCCAAGCGGAAAAACGAACTTCCCTCGATTGGCTGCTTTGTCCTTCGAAACTTATGTTGGACATTTTAGTATTTGATATTAACAAATTTCCGTTCAGTTAATGAAATTTTAGTATTTTCGATAAAAAAAAGGACAAATTTGCTTTACAAAGTTACTACAAACTTAAAATTGCGCTTATGAAGATTTTACTTGCGTGGCAGTTTTACAAACCTTGCACCTTTTCCTTTATCTATATATTTCCTGCTCAAAATGTATTATTCAGATACCGACTCAATTGTTTATATGATCTGTCTTCTCCACATGTAGCTTGGAGCAAGTGCACATTTGGAGCCTCCTAGAAAACCACATGGCATCTCTTTTTGATGTAGGAGTGTGGAAGAAAGAAAAGCTCGGGTATTCTCTCACTGGAAAGGAAAGAAAGAAGATCCTAGAATGCATCAACCCATTCTAGACACTAACTTTCCTCGCAGAATATTTTCCAACTATCCGCAAAACAAAAACCTGAAAAAGAAACCCTCTTCATAATTTTCGCAATAACCGTTAATTTGTCCAAGTATCCAAGGAAACTTTCAATTTGATTCACATATCTCATGAACATTTTCCAAAACTAGAACATCCTGAAACTGAAAAATGCATGCATGCCTCAGATCTTTCAACCCCTAGCACTCGAACAGGAAAGATATTGAAGGAGAAAAGCTCTAAACAAACTGATCATTCTAGAATATTTTGTCTCTGTCATCACTGTATCCTACATACCGACATGCACGTACGGTACAATCTTAGCAAACAAAAATCTCACCATCTAATTACAAAAACCTTGCACCAAAACTCGATCGTCGTCTTGGTTGTCTCAAGCTCAAGCGGATGCGAAAGGGAGATCTCGGCCTAGCTAGAAGGCAAACAAAATGAGGAGGGACATGATCAGGACCAGCACGAAGAGGAGCATTAGCGGTAGCAACACCAGCGGAAGCACCACCAACGAAAGCACTACCAATGGGAGAGTGCACAAGGCTAGGAGGATCAGCATCGACCTCATTAGCATGTGCCTGGCTATGCATGAAGCTATATCTTAAAAAACACCAAATTGGGCTTAGTCTAGGTTTGCTTTTGTCTTAGACCAACTAGGGCCGTTAGTGCCCGAGTTGGGCTCCTATGGTGCGGGCTGGGTCTTTCAACCCAGTCTGGATCCTTTTTTAATTTTTTATTAATAAATTAAAAAATAATAAACATATATATATTTTAAATAAATAAATAAGTAAATAAATTCCAAAAAATCATTTCAAAAAAAGGGTTTTTTTGTGAGGGGGAGGGGGGGGTGGTTTCCCTGTTTCAACCTTTAAAATCCCTAAAATGACAATTTTGCCTTTTTAGGCAAATTGTTTCAAACTTTACTCGCGTCATTGTTTGAACTTTTAGGGCTTTACTAGGGATGACATGCTTGTTTTAATACGTTTTATCTACATGTCATTGACTCGTTGATTACGCACATTATATGTTTTGGTTGTGATTGATAAGATAGGCTCACATTTTCAAATAGTATCTTTTGATCGCTCGATAAGATTTTTGGTCCACCTTTTTCAAAGACCAATTGTTGACATATAAATTTTGATTTTTTTCATTTACATTGCACAAAAATGAGAATTAATTCTCACCCAAAAAATATTTCCTCATGCATCGTGTTTTTATTTTTCTTTGCATTGCATTTTGTTTTGACGGTAAGAAGTTGAGCTTAACTCGACAGGTGATTGGACTAGAGTATATTGCAAAATTCAGCTAAGGCTAAGAGAAACACGCTGAAAATTCGATGGGAATTTGAGCTTGAGCTGAGCTTAATTCAGCCTACTAAATTTTAATTAAAGTTTATTAATTGAAAAAAGGCCAAAACTTAAGCCCGCATCATCAGATTTTGACCTAGGTTTTTACTATATAAATACCTCTAGGTCTCATAATAGAAGGAGGCCACATTCATTGAAGACACGGCAAAATTCATCAAGGCCACTCATAATTCATATATGGCTAAAGAAAAGACGGAAGCAGTGAAGACAAGGGCAGAAGTGCTCGGGATTGAAGAAGAGCAACAAGTCACCAAGATTGAGAGGTTATCTAGCAAAGGACAATGACTACTCAAAGTTCATGCAATCTCTCGCAATACCCATGGGAGTTCAACAAATTCCAAATCTTGCACGTGAAGGGAAGTTGCTTCTCCTTTTCTATTAATTTATTCTCCCCGTTAGAATACATGAGGGGCTTTCTCTCTCTGTCTATATCTATATCTACACGAAACACGAATTTCGTAGGGGAAGAGCTCTGCCAAAAGAGAGAAGGAGAAAACTTTCTACTTCACAATTGAAAAAATAATGTGAAGGTGGTGAGAGAAGGCGTCTCAGCTGTTCAAGCTTGAAGCCTCACTATTTGGTGTTATCTTCCACCAATTTGGCGTCTTATTTAGTCCTTGCTCAATGCAAATTATTCTCTTGATTTTTTGCTATTCGGTGTCCCAAAAAGTTCGTTTTTTTTACTATTCTCCAATGCAGGTTCTAAAGCTGTCCAAGCATGAATACTCCTCCGTTTTAACCTGAGTTGAGCTACTGTTTGCAGCTCAAAACCCCACTGTTCTAGCGCGACTTTGAGCTGCTATCCAGGCACTTTTGAGCTACTAATAATGTGATTTTGAGCTGCTGTGAGGGACTGAGTTAGCTGCTATCCGATCTTGAGTTTACCGTTGATTTGAGGATTTAATTCACCACTGTTCAACCCCGGTTCGAAGTCGATTAGCCCCTTTTTGTCATTGTTTTAAGGTTTAATCTTGTTACTCCACTAAGTTCGCTCATAAGGAGTGAATTATCTTACAAGATTGAAGGGGATCCGAAGGGGATCCAAAGAATGTAAGACATCAATAAAATTAATACCACGAAAAATCTCAAACTGTTACATCTATGACAAATTTAACCAAAACTATTTTTTTGACCTCAGAAAACTCCCAAACTGGTACACTTGTGATAAATTTACCCCAAATTGATATATTTGTGATAAATTTACATTCCGTTAGTTTTTGTTAAATTTAACGTCAAATTGCTTAGTTGGATGGCATATGGCACTTCACAGATATACTAATTTGGGATTTTTACCTCCTGTTTATCACAAGTGTATCAATTTATGATTTTTCATGGTACTAATCCAATTTAACAAAGCGTAAATTTGTCATAGGTGTAATAATTTGAGTTTTTCATGGTAAAAAAATTAGTTTGTGATAAATTTGTCACAAATATACCAGTTTGGGATTTTTATGGTAAAAAAAATATTTTGGGGTAAATTTATCATAGGTATGTAAGTTTAGGATTTTTCATGGTCAAAAAAATAATTTTGGGTACATTTGTTATAAGTATACCAACTTGGAGTTTTTCGTGGTATTAACTCATAAAACTACCATAAAACCCAAAGACAACGAGAATGTATCTTAGAGACATTTTACCAAACAGTGAGAGTGCATCAGTCAAGAAGACGATATTGAATGTTTCAAGATTCGAACTCAAACCTAGACCGAAGATGGGTGGTGCACAATGCACAGTACATAACATCCAAGAATCGAAAAGAAGGAGATCGGCTCATGGTCTGAATGCAATAAGACAGAGCAAGGCGAGTTTATGGGTTGGACATTGAACTGTGGGGGTCCCTACTCAAGTTAGGAAGGGCAATCGAGGGGCGAGTTTGAGACGAGTTGAGTTCCGACCGACCGTGCCGTGAGGTCCCCGAGCTAGGATCCTCAAGAAAAAAAAGTTCAGACCAAAAACGAGATAAAACTCACCGGAGATGGCCATGAATCGGGAAAGCGAGGATTGGCGATTTGGGTGCATGGTCGGACGGCGATGACGATGACACAGGTAGCAAATGGCAGTATGTCTAGAGGTGGCCACGGGCCGATTCCGGCCCGGGTCAAACCCGAAACTAGCCCGGTCAACAGGCCGGTTCGTTGCGAACCGGAACCGGCCCGTGTGGCACTGGTCGGCTCCGGGTTACTAATTTTGGGAACCGGCCCTGCCCCAAAGGGCCCAAACAGCTATAATATAGCCATTTATATATTTTTTAATTATTAAATAATTTTTTTAATTTATTAAATAATCATAATTATTATAAATACCCATCTTCACATTTTATTTTTCCTCACAATTTCTCTCAAATTCTCTCATTTCTCTCATTTCTCAAATTCTCTCAAATTCAGTCTAATTCGCTCAAATTCGCTCAATTTAGCTAGTTTTCTTCCGCTCAATTCTCTCAAAAAATGGCCAGTGGAAGAGGGAAGAGCCCGATGATTACCGAAGAATCCAATTATTCTCATGATCCTCGTGAGTATACACATTAGGGATACGATAACGAAGATGATATCAACGTTACTTCTAATATCGAGCACATCCCGACGCAAGAAAGTCTACATCCAACTACCAATATCGAAGAAGCGTTAACAACAAAAGAAATGAGTGGAGGGGGTGCATCCATCATATGGCAACATTTCACCAAGCAACATCTAGAAGAAACGACTACAACCTCACATGTAAGCATTGCAAAAAAATATACAGATTTACAAATGGAAGCGGCTATGAAACATATCGACGACATTTGGCGTCAAAACATCTAACGGAATTCGGCATCGACACGAGGCAACAACAAATTCCCAAGTTTGTCGATTTTAATACTTCTCATTTGTTTCGTTACGATAGAAATAAATTACGAGCAAGAATTAGCTAAATTTGCTACTGTTGAACATTTATCGTTTAATTTTGGTGAAAATTTTGGTTTTAATATTTTTGTACAAAATACATGTACTCCACAAGTAAAACATGTTTCAAGAAATACGCTTAAACACCAAATGTTTAAACTTTATCAAAAAGGAAAAGAAGATTTGAGAAATTTTTTTGCATTTTTCAATGGACGTGTGCATATAGGTAGCGACATTTTGAGTGATCCTTGGCAAACTCATTATTATATGGGTATTACATGTCATTGGATAGACAATGATTGGAACATTCAAAAAAGAATTATTGCATTTCGAGTTTTTGATGAAACGCATACGACACATAATATTTATAGAATAATTAAGCAAGTTTTAGAAGAATATTTATTGATTAATAAAATTTTTTCAATTGGTTTTGATAATGCATCGACAAATACTGCTTCCATTTGCGAGTTAGAAATGATTTGTAAACCCGCTTTTGGAGGAAATTCTTTTCACGTTAGATGTGCTTGCCATGTTTTAAATTTATGCATACAAGATGGTTTACGAACTCTTGAAATTTCTCTCCATCCAATAAAAACAGCAATTCAATATTTATGGAAACATCTCCAAGTTATGAGGGACTGGGGTAGATTTTGTAAACAAAATGGAAGAAAACTAAAAAAATTTCCAAGAGATGTTCCAAATCATTGGAATTCTACATACAAGTTACTTAATCAATCTTTTTCATATAAAGATTTATTATGTACATTTTTTTTATAAATTATGTTTCTCAAAATAATTTATACCCACAAGAGTGGGATATTTGCAAAAAAATTTAGATTTGTAAAAGTTTTTAATAATGCAACTTATACTTTATCCGGTATTTATTATCCTTCTACATATTTATTTTTAACAGAGTGTGTAACTATTGTTGGTATTTTTGAAAAAAATGAAGACGATAATCAATTAAGTCCGACTATTATAACAATACGAACGCAATGGATGTAATATTATACAAAAATTCCTATTATCTATTTGGTTACTTGTGTTTTGGATCCACATATGAAATGATGGCTTACTTGATGATTTGAATTCATACTATGAGTGTTTATATTTGACCGAAACTGTGAATATTAGAGATATAGAAAAAAAAAGTTAAAAATATAATAGTAGAATTGTATAATGATTTTTGTAATAGATATAATATAGTTGATGATAGTGGAACTTCTTCCCAAGCTAGTGACATGCAAGGCAAGCACCTAGGTAAAGGGTTAGAAATCTAATAAATAGATAAAAAGACAAAAGGGAATAATGAGAAATATTTTCGAAATAGAAATTTATTTAACTGCTGTATTTGAGTTTCCTCAATCAAAAGGCATAGATTTCTAAATTCTACAGTGGTGGAATAGTCATTTAACTCAATTTCCAGTACTAGCTCACATTGCAAAAGAGATTTTAGCAACTCCTTACTTAACAGTTGCGGTTGAACAAGCATTTAGTGCTGGAGGTAATATTTTGGATGGCCGACGTTCAAGATTATCTTTGAATTTGGTTGAGGCTCAAGCTTGTGTCGATTATTGGACAAAGGCTGCATATCGACAACAAGAGATGGATCGTAACAACGAATCCGAATTCTTCAATGACGAAAATACCACCGCCACGGGTAGAGACGATTGACGATGAGGTAAGTATGGGGTTATCAAAGGTAAAAGAACTACATGACCTTTGATTCTTCTATCCCCAAGAAGATACGTAGGCGCTTAATGATAATTCATTAAATTCAAGCCCTTTCCTCCCTCCCATTTTTTTTCCTCGATCCCCAAATTTGATTATACTTTGTATTTAAAATTTATTATTTCATAATTTTATATTTATTATTTCATAATTCATTATTTAAATTATTTTTATTTTGTAAAATTTTATTTGAAAACCGGTTTGAACCGGACGGAACTGAAACCGGAACTGGCCCTTGAACAGACCCGAACCGCCGGTTCATGAACCGGAACCGGAACCACCTTAAAGGTTCTGATTTCAGTTCATGATAGGTCACGCACCGAAACTGGCCCAGTTCCAAACCGTGGCCACCTCTAAGTATGTCCCCTCTCAGGTCATAACAACGAGAATAGTCCAATTAGGGCTGTTTGACTTCTCAGGGCCCAAGTGCAAATGGGCCACGGGTTCAACTTCGAATTTGGCTATATACATTGATATGCCGGACTTCCTATTTTCCTCTAATCTATTTATTTATTTTCTATTTTTGTTGTTTTTTTCGATTTTTCTATTTCTGGTACTCTTGTAAACCGAGCACTTAAATTATCAACAACAACAAAATGAGGTGTCAACAAAAACAACCAAGAAAGAGGCACACCGAGAACAACCAAGAAAGAGGCGAATCCGCCAATTAGTCTAGAAGAGGGAGAAGAGTAGAACAACAGAAAAAATAAAAATACTAGTGTTGGCACATGATTTTCGGTCATTTAAATTTTACAAAAATAATAATAATCAAGAAAATAAAATTTTCTGCAAAAATCAAGTTTGGAATCCTTGGCCATACCAAGGGCTAAGAGTCCATTTTTGAGCAAAAATAATTTTCTACAATTTTTCTTCAATGTTACAAAATTCAATTTGGGTCACAATTTTCCCCAATTTAGGGCACCTGTACCCTAATATTGAGCCAAAAACGCAACTTGAGCATTTTCTTGTCATTTTCTCGTCATTTCCTCGTCTTGAGTCAGCTGCGAAATTTGATCCGCAGACCATCAATCGCATATTGGTCGATCCAATTTCACGATTTGAGCATAATCAAAATTTGACTCAATTTTTAAGGCATTTTAGACCTAATTTGGGGGTTCTATCCAATTGGCCATTTCTGACCTAAACCAAAGCCTAATCTAGGATGTAAATGACCACGAGCAACTCATTGGTAGCGTCAATTTTACAAGAACTGGTCATCAAGGTTCAATTTTGCCAATTTAAGCATAAAACTATCACAAAATTTGGGAATTTTGCACATAATCAAACCGATTGGTCAAAATTGTACTAACATGAGTATTTCACTAGTAACAGTTCGTAAAGAACCTTCGTGGTGCTCGGAAAAAGTTGAAAGTTTTTAATAATGTGCATTTTCACAAGACATTTTCCAATAAAAATTTCCTTTTACCGTTCGAAAACAATTTATTTTGATACAAAAGATAAGAATCTGAGATAATATAGTGGATTGAGCCCTTGTGCTCCATTCTAAATGACCTCTAATTAATAATCGTTGAGCCTATTATGATCTGTTATTCACACAGTTTACACAGAACAATTCCAAACATGTTTAGGTCTATGTAAACACCTCGTGATACTCAAATAATATTATAGTCCTACTTAATCCTCTGTAACTCAAATTGATCAACACTGACAACCAAGCTCTCTCTTTCTCTCTGTGGACAAAACAAATTCTCTTCTTTATATGGTAAAATGAGTATTATTAGCACTTGTCGGAAATTTTCATGAAACACACACAAAAAAACAAAAAGGATGTTGATAATTCAAACAACGCAATAAATTGTCTTTTGAGATAATTGGACATGGAAAATATTAACTGAATTACTGGCCTTAAGGTGGAAAAATCTGAACTAACTTCAGAATATTGATCCATCACGAGAGCCTACCAAAGACCAAATAAAGACATACATCAAGATTGCCATTCAGGTGCATCCTGAGACAATGATAGGAGATTGAAAAAGCTAAGGTGGCCTCAGACTTTTTATGTGGAGGAGCAGCTTTCTGTTTCTTTGGCGTGCAATAGCCACCGACGACACAAGCATGGTCTCGCTCAAGGGCTTGGGAGTAACTTGCTCAAAAGGCTCGAACTGCTCCGCCTGCAGCTTCTTCACTTCTTGAGAAAATACTGTCTCGGCTGAAACAGTAGAATCAATACAGTTTGCCTGCAGTCAAAAGTTTCTTTGATTCAGGTATTCTTCATCCTGAACTAAATATGACTCATATTTCCTTAACCCAAAGTTCCAAATCCTGAAAATCTATCACAATTTTCACCCTATTAGTTTGTGCAACTTTGCATACAAGATCATTTCCAAGGTTATGGCAAACCACCTAACACCTTGGCTCCAAGATCATTTCCAAGGATATGACGCGATACATAATTAAACGCGCTTGGGCTTGGCATAGACAGATTCATGTGATAAGTGAGTCAATGAAACATTAAAATTGTGTCTTATATGAATTGACCTATTTAACCCGTTTAGACACGAATCAATGCATTTAAGTTAACATGCCCAGCACATTTTGACACGATTAACACTCATACTTAAAGGCTTTTCTTATCCTTAAAAGCTTATACAAATAACTCTCATTTGAAAAAGAATAATTGGTAAAGAAAAAACATATATAGGGACAAAGTCTTTGAGCAAAAGGAAAAGCTAACTCATTGGTCCACTGAAGCCAAATTACTTGTATTATCTGAAAAATTTTGGAAAGTGGGAAAATTTGTTAAAAAGTCGGAAACTTTTTGCACTTTTATCAATTTAGTCATAAATCTTTTTAATTTGTCGATTCGGTTCTAAATCTTTTTACTATTTGCCAATTCACTCATATTGGCTAGAAATCACTGACGTAGATGTCAGCTGTCTTACATGGCATTGCTAGCCCCTTGTGATGGCTGTTGAGGTTTTCTTAGACTTTCATCTTTTTTTTTTTGTCTGTTCATGTTAGTTCGAGTATTGAATGCTAGTTTCTTCAAGGAAAGTTGGTTACACCTTCTGTGATGGTTGCGCAGAGCCTTTGGATGGTATGTGGTTTGAGGTTTGATTTCCTGATTTTAATAAAAATTGGTCACGAGAAGATGATTGGACTGCAATGAAAATTTAGAGTTAGCATTCTAGAACTCAAGCCAATGAATACTTTGTACGAGGCTCAAGCTAATGGTCTTATCTGTTCAATGAGACCGAATAAGAGATAGGTTTTATAAATATTTGTAGGCTCCTAGCCTTAGTCTTTGCCTGCTTATCATCAAGCTAGAATAAGAGGAGATGATTTGTATAAATGCAATCCGCCAATGCCCTCATCTTGTCCCGGTTTATTCAGGTCTCAGTTCCTACCTTCTAAAAAGGCAATTTCAATGAATGCCCTGCCTGGAAATGACCGAATGTGTTTGACCTTCATGTTCGGTCGCCAATCGGGACTAAGAAATTCGTTCTTTTGTGTGATACATGATAGGTAACTAGCGGTATCAACTTTCAATTGTTATTTTCGCCCTTGATGAAGTCGAACATTAGAGAGGTGCTTAGTACATATTTCTTACATATTTCTGTCTCTGAAATGTTAGTCTTCCCAAAAAGATGCAACTCCCGCCTCTCCTTCAATCCGCCATTGCTTTGTACCTCACTTAGACTTATTATTATAGCAGGCACATATGCCTTTTTGTGGTGCATTGCCCTTGCTCAAATATATTCAGGTTCCAAAATCGTCCGCATATCCAACTTGTCAATCAGCCCTTTTATCTGAGAGACATTAGCCGACTTATACTGGTCTTTGTCATTACAATTGGAAAAACTCTCTTTAAACAAGTTTCCACAAAGAACAACCCCTTGGCGATCCTTGAGTGGCTAGTGATGCCAAGTGAATGAGGTTTTATGACCCATTCCTGCAGCGACGGTCCTAAGCTAACTACTAATTCCCGATGCATTTGAGTTGTTTGTTTGAAGGAAAGAACTCAAACCAGCGCCAAGCCCACTGCAACAACTTTTTATTTATTTATTTGTTGTGTTCTTTTCCAAATAGATTCCAATAAAGCATGTCAGCTTGCTTTAAAAGGTATAGCATTGCGTGGTTTGAGATACCCTAAGCATTGACATTATAACCAAATAACACTTGTCCCAAGCAAGGCTCTTTGTACAAAATGTTAGACATGCTTGATTAGGTGGGAGGATGAATTTTAGGCATAGTCATGAATATCAGCTTTTACCAAGGGGTTCAGTTGAATTGATACCTTTGCAGAAATTCATCCCGTTGTTTTATTAGTTTATTTTGTGACACTTACCAAGAAACCTAGGAACCTTAAATTTTGTAATTGTATCACCAAGAGTTGTGCGTGTGCTTATGTTAATGAATCTAAGTTAATCTTCTTCAATCTCTCATAATCGTTGCCAATAAATGGCCTCTTCACTGATAAAGGAACTCAAAGTAAGCATTAATCTTGATATGTAGTCTCCTTTTGGACAAGGGGGATAAGGGGGACTAAGTGCATTGAGCCATAAGTCTCCAAACTTGCCTAATGTACAACATCGTGTTAAATTTTAGTTAATTTGATTGAATTATTTAACTTTTGTTCAATGTAAGACGTCATTTTTAAATTTTAATAGGTTCAATTAAGTACCAAAACTATTTCCTTTCGTCCAAATGTTATTCTCCCATGGCATCGTTGAAGAGAAGGTGGCTAAGTGACTTCTTTTTCCCTAAAACCTCTCTAATGTGTTCAAGGTCTTATCACATCAAGTGCCAAACCAAATTGTAGTGGTAAACAATCAATCGCTTCAACCATAGCTTCACAGTCTCCTTGGAAAAACCTCTTTAGCTGGGAGTAAAGCTTCCACTTCAAATCATTGTGATTTAATCTCACTAACCTACATTCGCTTCTAAGACAGTACAACTATTCATCTTTTTCAGACGATGTATACGAATGTTGCTTAGATTTGTTGACAAACGTATCGGGCAATAGAAACAATGGACCTTCATTGGCACCTTTTTGGAAAGCTTGAGCCAATGCACATCCCAAAGCTCTAGCTACAATAACTGCAACTGCATCTCCAACTTGAATGTATTTGGTAAAATATTGGAGAATCAATATAAGAGCAAAAGCACAAAAATACTCGGGTGTACATGCAATTGTGAAGTACATCAATAAGAATTTTTCCTAGTGGAATGCCTGCTTGTAGTGGTGGCCACGGTTCGGAACCGGGCCGGTTCCGGTTCGGTACCGCCGGTTCCGGTTCGTGACTAGCATGAACCGGAACCGGAACCTTGAAGGCGGTTCTGGTTCCGGTTCATGAACCGGCGGTTCGGGCCGGTTCGAGGGCCGGTTTCGGTTCCGGTTTGAACCGGACGGAACCGAACCGGCGGTTCCGTCCGGTTCAAACCTATTTTCAAATAAAATTTTAAGAAATAAAAAAAATTTAAATAATGAATTATGAAATAAAAAAGATAAAATTATGAAATAATAAATTTTCAAATACAAATTGTAATCAAATTTAGGGATCGGGGAAAAAAAAAGGGAGGGAGGAAAGGGCTTGAACTTAATGAATTATCATTAAGCGCCTACATATCTTCTTGGGGATAGAAGAATCAAAGCCCATATAGTTCTTTTTACCTTTCATAACCCCATACTTACCTCATCGTCAATCGTCGCTACCCGTGGCGGTGGTACCCGTGGCGGTGGTATCTTCGTCATTGAAGAATTCGGATTCGTTGTTACGATCCATTTCTTGTTGTCGATATGCCGCCCTTGTCCAATCATCGACACAAACTTGAACTTCAACTGAATTCGGAGATAATCTCGAACGTCGATCATCCAAAACATTACCTCCAGTACTAAATGCTTGTTCAATCGCAACTGTTGAGCAAGGGGTTGCTAAAAATTTCTTTTGCAATGTGAGCTAATACTGGAAATTGAGTTGAATGATTATTCCACCACTTTAGAATTTGGAAATCTGTGCCTTCTGATTGAGGAAACTCAAATACAGTAGTTAAATAAATTTCTATTTCGGAAATATTTCCCATTATTCCCTTTTGTCTTTTTTGCCTATTTATTAGATTTTTAGACCCTCTACCTAGGTGCTTGCCTTGCATGCTACTAGCTTGAGAAGAAGTTCCACTATCATCAACTATATTATATCTATTACAAAAATCATTATACAATTCTTTTTCTATATCTCTAATATTTACGGTTTCAATCAAATGTAAACATTCATAGTATGAATTCAAATCATCAAGTAAGCCATCCATTTTCGTACGTGGATCCAAAACACAAGCAACCAAATAGATAATATGAATTTTGGTATAATATTGCATCAATTTCCTTCGCATTGCTATAATAGTTGGACCTAATTGATTATCACCTTTATTTAGACACTCTGTTAAAAATAAATGTGTAGTAGGATAATAAACACCGGATAAAGTATAAGTTGCATTATTAAAAACTTTTAACAAATCTAAAATTCTTTTGCAAATATCCCACTCTTGTGGGTATAAATTACTTTGAGAAACATAATTCGCAAAAAATGTACATAATAAATCTTTATATGAAAAAGATTGATTAAGCAACTCGTATGTAGAATTTCAACGATTTGGAACATCTCTTGGAAACTTTTTTGGTTTTTTTTCCATTTTGTTTACAAAATTTGCCTCATTCTCTCATAACTTAGGGATGTTTCCATAAATATTGAATTGCTGTTTTTATTGGACGAAGAGAATTTTCAAGAGTTCGTAAACCATCTTATACGCATAAATTTAAAACATGGCAAGCACATCTAATGTGAAAAAAATTTCCACCAAAAGCGGGTTTACAAATTGTTTCTAACTCGCGAACAGAAGCAGTATTTGACGCGGCATTATCAAAACCAATTGAAAAAATTTATTAACCAATAAATATTCTTCTAAAACTTGCTTAATTATTCTATAAATATTATGTGCCGTATGCGTTTCATCAAAAACTCGAAATGCAATAATTCTTTTTTGAATATTCCAATCATCGTCTATCTAATGACATGTAATACCCATATAATAATGAGTTTGCCAAGGATCACTCCAAATGTCGTTACCTATATGCACACGTCCATTGAAAAATGCAAAAAAATTTCTCAAATCATCTTTTCCTTTTTATAAAGTTTAAACATTTGGCGTTTAACCGTATTTCTCGAAACGGGTTTTGCTTGTGGAGTACATGCATTTTGTACAAAAGTATTAAAACCAAAATTTTCACCAAAATTAAACGATAAATGGTCAACGGCAGTAAATTTAGCAAATTCTTCCTCATAATTATTTCTATCGTGACGAAATAAATTAGAAGTGTTATAATCGACAAACTTGGGAATTTGTTGTTGCCTCGTGTCGATCCCCAATTCCGTTAGATGTTTTGACGCCAAATGTCGTCGATATGTTCCATAGCCGCTTCCAGTTGTAAACCTGTATACTTTTTTGCAATGGTTACATATAAGATTGTATTCGTTACCTTCTAAATGTTGCTTGGTGAAGTGTTGCCATATGATGGATGCACCCCCTCGACTCATTTCTTTTGTTGCTGACGCTTCTCCGGTATTGGTAGTTGGTTGTAAACTTTCTTGCGTCGGGATGTGCTCGACATTAGGAATAACGTTGATATCATCTTCGTCATCGTATCCCCAATGTGCATACTCACGAGGATTATGAGAATAATTGGATTCTTCGGGAATCATCGGGCTCTTTCCTCTTTCACTAGCCATTTTTTGAGAGAATTGAGCGGAAGAAATTGAGCGAATTTGAGAGAATTTGAGAAATGAGAGAAATGAGAGAATTTGAGAGAAGTTGTGAGGAAAATGAAAGGTGAAGATGGCTATTTATAATGGTTATGGTTATTTTATAAATTAAAAAAATTAATTTATTAATTATTTAAAAAAAAACGGCTATATAGCCGTTTGGGCTTTCGGGCCCACGGCCCGGGCCGGTTCGGAAAATTTATGACCCGGAACCGACCCGTGCCACACGGGCCGGTTCCGGTTCGCAATGAACCGGCCTGTTGACCGGGCCGTTCCGGGTTTGACCCGGGCCGGTTCTGGGCCGAAACCGGACCCTAGGCCACCCACTCCCGCTTGCATTTCTAGACCACCATATATTAAGAAACTCCATCGATGCTTTGGGGAATTAGATTATTGAAAAGTGGAAAACCATCTAACTTGACAAAGTAATTCTTTTAACAATAATTTATCACTTATTGCTATCAGCTCCTTGCTAGAGCTCGTCAATTATGGGACAATGACTCCATTTTTTAACCCATATTTTACACAAAATAGGTTACTATATGGGATTCTAAGTTTATAAGGGGCTGATGAAAATGGGTCTAAAAATTTAAGGTTGAATCAAATGGTCAAAAATGGATCATAGCCTTAAACGTATTTTCGACCAAGAGTAATGGACTTGGCATGCAACTCCCACAAGTTGTAAATGGGCCTCAAAAGCTCAACTTGATTGTATTATTTATTATATTGTTAATTTCCTATTGTTATAAGTAAATGAAGAATAAAAAAATATAATCTAAAAATAAAACCTGATTGTGGAATCTCGTTGCCCCACCCGCCAACCTCCTCGCTGCGTTCGCTATCGCCACCATCTTTGAAGAAAAATGAACTAAAAAAGAAAAAAAAAAGAAAAAAATAGATTTTTGAATAGTAAAAAAATTAATAATAATAAATTTTAAAATGTAAAAAAATTAAAAAAATTATGAAAAAAATTTGACTAGATTTTATTGCATGAAATAATTTTAGTAATATCATTTTTATTTTAATTTAATAATTTTTTAGTTTTATTTTTTTTATTTTATGTGAGTTTTTATCTAGGTAAATATACTTGTGAGAGCTTAAAATAGGTTAAATGTCATATTGATTTTCCTAGAAGATTAATATATTTTGTAATTTGGTCAAAACCAGATTGGGTCGGTTGTATAGGTTTAGTTGCGGTGTCAAAGTCGTGATGATAGTCATTAAATATGGTCAAACGGTGTTTAAGACGGGTCAATATAGGTTGGACCATATTCGACCCGAACTACCCATATTATGCAACACTTCTCTCTTG